>OX244030.2:1790627-1940627 GCA_945859785.2 Tridacna gigas
GCGGTCTGAGTTCAATGAAGACATCGCCGCGTGCGTAAAGAAGTGCGGAGAACCACGATGTGGACTGTGTGATTATATTATTGAAGGTAATAATATCAAATTAAATGATAAAACTTTCTATGTGAAGGAAAATATGGACTGCACTGTTAAAAATGTAATTTATGTTTTAATTTGTAACGGGTGTAGGGAATTTTACATCGGACAGACTGGTGACAAATTAAGAAATAGGAAAACCGTACATATTCAACAAGTGAGAGACCCATTAACAAGACAAATGCCTTTAAGTGCTCATCTAGATAAATGTTCTAAAACCTCTCCAAAGTTTTCGATCTTTCCTTTCTTTAAAATGCGATACGAAAATGTTTCAGCTAGGTTACTCAAAGAACAATCATTCATTAAAAAATTTATGCCTAAATTGAACATTAAGTAAATGACGTCATTGATTTTGTGATTGTGTGTAGCAACGCAACGTTGCTACGTCGTTTATTGTTAGATTGCCCTGATGATTCCTTAATGGAAGAAACCGGTCCAATAAATCTTATTCTTATATTCTCCCATGTGATGTTATTCTTGTTTTTTATGTATTATCCTTGAACCGGTACCAGTTGAACTTTTCATATATACTTTTTCCGGGTCAAGCGGCATTATCATGGGTCCTAAAAGGGCTAAAATTGATGAAAGTAATTCCGACAGTTCGCCGTCGGAATCCATTTCTTCAGTGATGGAGGAACAAGGTGATAAGCAATTGGCTGAAATCAGTATTAAACTATCACTGATTTTAACAGCAATACAAGATTTGACAGATGTTGTAAGAGAAACAAACAGGCGATTATGTCCTGCACAAACGGAGACTGCCGTTCATGAAATATCACGGGTTATTAAAGAAATCGATGAAAATATAAAGAGAAAACCCCCACAGGAAGCACCTACTTCTGAAAGTACACAACAAGTAAGGAATAGCTCTTTAGAATCTGAAGCGATGCTTGTTAAAAATAGAATTACAGATATATGGAATAAAAAATTAATCGCAAGGAGGGACGCATACTGGGGAAAAGTTAGAAATAGCGGCCATTTAAAATTCTACGAAAATTGGATTGCCTCGACACCTATCATAATTCCAAAGAAATTTCAGAAAGCAGAATTCGCTAATGAAAGAGAAGACCAAAGAATGCTAAGAGAAAGGGCTGTCCTACAAGATTTTAAAATGGAAATTGAAATGCTGAAACTGAGAGAAGATTCATGTTTGGAACGTATACGACGAATAGATACGGATATTGAAGAAATAATATTTGGAAAGTGTTCCGGGCCGATCTCAGACTACCTAATAGATTTGTGGAAACAACAAATAAAAAGAAACGAGGACATTTCACATAAGAGGTGGTTGAATAACGAACGATGGTTAAAATCATATGAAGAAAATTTTCAAAAAACTTACCAAAATTCAAATCCGTTCTTCAAAAAAACAGCCAGTCAACGCAATTACCAGAGCAGACGTCCCGCAACATATGCAGATGCTGTCCGAAGTAGACCACGCCCTCGCCAAAGAGTGCAGAGACAAGACCAAAGTCTCCAAAATTTAATTCAACAGTTGTCGTTCAAATTAAGTGGACGACAAAATTTTAACAGAAGAGGCAGACAACAGAACAACTTTAGACAAAATAGATCAAACAATTCTCAGTTTGATTCAGATGTTAATGTGGTCGATCCTGATGCTTTAAATTTTCTCCAGGAAGACCACAACTGGAATCACTTACATTAAATGAAGGTAACCTAGCTGAAACTAAAGAATTATTCACAAAAATATTTAATCTTTCGAATCGTAAGTTAACTGAAATAGAAAAAAGTGTCTTGTTGATGGGTTTTAAATTTACCCCTACACCTGAAAAAAGTAACAATGACGAACTTAATAATGATATTAACGAATTCTTTCGTAGCATGAGACTTAAAGAATTTTTTCATTGCAAAGAAAACACTGATAATTCTATAGTTAGAAATAATTCCAGTTTCGAACCACCGAGCGGTCGCAATATTGTGCTAGATTCCTATATATCCACTAGTAGAGTGTTATGTTCTAACACAAGTGATAAGAATTATCACATCAAACATAATATAACTTTGAAACAACGTGAAGCAATAAAATCTTTGGCACATGATAGTTCTATCACTATTAAAGAAGCAGACAAGGGAGGTGGCATTGTCATAATGAATACTGAATTTTATAAAACGAAAATTCTTGAAATGCTTGGAGATGAAACTTACTATAAAACCATTCCAGGTAGTAATCAGTTACAAGTTCTGAACAAAATAAAAAATCTTGCAGCAGAAAACAAAAGAATGACTAACAAAGAGATAAATTTCCTATTGAAATTTGAATGTAAAACTAGTACTTTCTACGGTTTACCTAAAATACATAAGAGCCAAATTATTCAAAACTCTTGTTCTGATAACCATTCTGAATATATTGAAATTGTGGATCCTGTAGACTTAACACTTAGACCTATAGTTGCGGGCCCTTGTTGCGAAACGAGTCGTCTTAGCTCTCTTTTGGATAAGTTACTGAAACCTTATTTGCAAAATGTACACAGCTACCTACGAGATAACATTGATTTTCTTAATTTCATTCCTGAAAATGTTCCAGCGCAAACCAAGCTCGTTTCCTTTGACATAGTAAGTCTATATACCAACATTCCACATAGTTTAGGACTAGAATCTATTTCTTTTTGGCTGGATAAGCATCCAGAATTGTTGTCAGAACGTTTTAGCAAAACGTTTATTTTAGGGGGTCTTCAAATTATTCTTGAAAACAACAATTTTTCTTTTAATAAATCTTTTTATAATCAAACCAAAGGTACAGCAATGGGAACTAAAGTGGCCCCTACTTATGCTACTCTTGTCCTAGGGTTTCTAGAGGAAAATCTCTACAGAACAATAGAACATGAAAAGGGTAACATATTTGCCAAATTCGTACGGGATCAATGGAAAAGATTTTTAGACGACTGTTTTATATTCTGGCAAAGGTCAATGGAAGATCTAGTTTATTTTTGTAGGACCCTAAATTCTCTCCATAAAGATATAAAGTTTAAAATGCAAACCAGTGATTATCAGTTACCCTTTCTTGATGTTTTGGTCATCAAAATAAACACATCTATATCCACCGACATATATTTTAAGTCTACCGACGCTAAACAGTATTTAAATTTCAAATCATGTCATCCAAAACACACTAAAATTAACATCCCATTTTCCTTGGCTCGAAGAATATGCACGATTGTTTCTGATATAAGTGTTCGTAATTTCCGTTTAAAAGAATTAGCTTCATCATTAATTGACAGAAAATATCCAATTCAGGTGATAAAAACCGGATTTAAAAAAGCATTACAAATTCAGAGGAGCAGTCTCTTAACAATTAAAGAAAAGAATGAAAAACCTATTATACCATTCGTATCCACTCACAATCCTAAAAACAGAGAAGTATTTGGATTGCTAAAATCTAACCTGACTCTTCTAACAAAGGATGAAAAAATGAATAGTATAATTACAGACACCAGAATAATAAAATGTAAAAGACAGCTCCCAAATCTTAAACGCCTTATTACGCGGTCTGAGTTCAATGAAGACATCGCCGCGTGCGTAAAGAAGTGCGGAGAACCACGATGTGGACTGTGTGATTATATTATTGAAGGTAATAATATCAAATTAAATGATAAAACTTTCTATGTGAAGGAAAATATGGACTGCACTGTTAAAAATGTAATTTATGTTTTAATTTGTAACGGGTGTAGGGAATTTTACATCGGACAGACTGGTGACAAATTAAGAAATAGGAAAACCGTACATATTCAACAAGTGAGAGACCCATTAACAAGACAAATGCCTTTAAGTGCTCATCTAGATAAATGTTCTAAAACCTCTCCAAAGTTTTCGATCTTTCCTTTCTTTAAAATGCGCAACGAAAATGTTTCAGCTAGGTTACTCAAAGAACAATCATTCATTAAAAAATTTATGCCTAAATTGAACATTAAGTAAATGACGTCATTGATTTTGTGATTGTGTGTAGCAACGCAACGTTGCTACTTCGTTTATTGTTAGATTGCCCTGATGATTCCTTAATGGAAGAAACCGGTCCAATAAATCTTATTCTTATATTCTCCCATGTGATGTTATTCTTGTTTATATATATATATATATATATATATATACTCACTGTTTTGACGATGGTTATGTGGGAAAGCAGCCAGTGGCTTAGAAAGAATATTGTGCGGAGTACTGGCAAAAGAAATTCCAGGAAAGCTTGGATAGGTAAACTAGCCGCCACTATATAACTTAAATATTGTTGAAAACGGCGTTAAACACCATAAACAATACTATATGTACATTCTAATGCACATCATATTAAACAACAGTCCGCTTTTACGAACAAACTGGTTGGCTACGGTGGTTTTAGACCTTATTCTTGGCAGATATTGATTATACTCGAATGCATGTATTTTGCGATCGGTCAAAAATATGGATTCTGTTATTCTGCGGGCCCCAACAGAACTGTTTGCGGGCATATTTATATTCACGCGTTGCTACGGTTAACAGATATTCCGGGGCGCTTAATCAGATCATAGCAAATGAATGTGATGGTGGAGATCCTGGTACATGTCAAATCATGACCTCCGAAAAAGAATTTATTAAATTCCATACAAGTTAAAATGTTTTGAGCAATTTTTCCCTACGCAACAATATTTTCAAAAGTAGCCCACTGCAAGACGCCAAAAAGGCGCTTGAACGTGGTATTAAATTATGTAATTAATTTCATCAGATGTCCTGGACTGGTGAATTAATGGCACGTTTCCGGTGACAGTTATGTTCATTTCATTTCCGTTTGACCACACCTCAGATCTGGCTATTTTTATATCTGTCTACTGCCATACCTTAGCCATAAAGTGCTACACCAGTATTAATTAAGATGTTTTTGACAGAGTATATTTAGATCAGACTGCACAGGACATGCAGTCTGGGCTTAGAGTTTACTCTGTCCGCCACTTTGTTACGAATCCTGGCCGAAATGCTCTCAAAATGGCAATTTTTCGTCTGCTATTTCCTAATTGAACAGATCCATTTCATCAAATTAGCGCTCTAAGCGTTAATAGAACAAATGTGACAGAAAGAGTATTAGACGGAAATTTTGATTGTCCCATCAAGTAATTATTTTACCATTTATCAGACAATCCCGAGTTTCTACGAAGTAAAAGACTTGAGAACATTTTGGGAAAAGGAGAAAATGCTGGTAACCACATTTTCCACAATGTTTTTAACCCTTGACCACAAGGCAATATTTTAGACATTTCCAATGCTAGTTACCAGCATTTTCTCCTTTCCCCACAATGTTTTCAAAAGCCATCTTCACCAGGGTCGTTAAAAGACGGCATTGTGTGGCAAAGGGTTAATCTTTTCAAAAACAAAGTCCGTCATTTGAATCGTATTTATGTAACCTTGGTCTCTTTTGGTACAAGTATGGAAAAATTACTGTAGTAGAGTGAAGGTTGTAGGGGTGGGTTTTGCGGTCCAGAAATACAACAACAGATTTTTGGATATTCTTTACTTCTTCATAACTGATCAGCAATCATAGTTGACGTGGAAAACATACTGGTAAAAAATGAAAGTAGCAGTCTGAAATAAAAAATAGGAAAAATACCTTGGTCCTGTTCTTAACTCAATACATTGTTATACAGTAAATACTTCATACAGAAATATCTTAAACACAGGACAAGTACATTCACTTACCAATTTGTGGAATTAACAGCCTTTTCAATCACCACTCGTCCACTAAGCCACCACACGTCATCCATTCATGTTAGTCTGCAATAAAATGTGATTGAATTGAAATCATGCAAGAATTGGTTAGTTACGACAGGTTTCGGATCAGACTGACAATCATCGACATTGGTCGCGAAAACCAATGAAAAACATAACAAACCGTGTCAACATCACGAAATAAAGAAAGACAGCGAAAGACCGTCAGACAAACATTTTTACATGGTTTCAAATGACAAAACATGGCTACAAACCAGGACAATACAAAGTTTTACGCCACAGAGATACAATCATTGCTTTTCCTTCCTTCGGCAATCAAACAAAGAAAGTCACGTGAGCATGTTCCCGGCGAAATTCAAATTGAAACAGAAACAATAAAACCCGGGTCCAGTCATCCGGTTACATTTAGTTCTTCGTCTGCAAATGCTTTCAATTTGGACATATCTATGATTTTGTCGTTTGGCACAGATGTTAATATACCGACTAATTCGAAGTTTTGGATGTAACGAATTTGCCTTTTAACCCTTATCCTGCTAAATAAGTTAAATAAAACATTTCAGACGATAGTGAAAAAACGAATAATGTTTTTTTTCAAACTTACGTTTTTGGAGAACAATACCTTCTTGTCGGACAGTGTAGATTCAAGATCAGACTGCACGTTCTGTGCAGTCTGATCTTGATCTACTCTGTCCGCAATAGGTCAGTGAGTTGTGCTTAGCAGCTTAAGGGTTAGAATTAACATGTAGACTTTTGAATTATACGCCATAGAAAATTTAACTAATTTAAAAAGGCACTCTTTGTGTTTGCAATATGTATAGTTTTTCATCTTTCGCTCTCCGATAAGGTATTTTGAAGATAATATTTATTACCACATATACTCGAGCGAAATTCGAGTTTTTTGAAAACCCTATACCAGACTATCTCGTGCTTTTAAAATATTGAGGAATAGGCTTTCCGTATTCTATTTTTAGCTCGGCTGTTCTCGAAGAAAACGTCGAAGTATTGTCGTAGCTCTGTCTTCATCGTGGTCCTCTATGGTTTTGTCGTTTGGTAAAGATTTAAATATACAAGCTATTTCGAAGTTTCGGATGCAACAAATTTGTCTTTGAACCCTCTTCCTGCTAAAAAAAGTTAAATAAAACGTTCAAGACGATAGTAAAAAAAACGAATAATGTTATTTCAAACTTACTTTTTTGGAGAACAATATCTCCTTGTCGGACAGTGCAGATCCAAGATCAGACTGCACGTTCTGTGCAGTCTGATCTTGATCTACTCTGTCCGCAATAGGTCAGTGAGATGTGCTTGGCGGCTTAAGGGTTAGAATTTACATGTAAACTTTTGAATTATCTGTCATTGAAAATTTGAATCATTTAAAAAGACACTCTTCGTGTTATCAAAATGCACAGCTTTTTATCACCTTTGTGATTTCCGATGAGGTATTTTGAAGATAATATTTATAAGGACATTTCGTATTCTGGTGCGAATTTGAGTTTTTTGAAAACCCTTTACCAAACTATCTCGTGCTTTCAAAATATTGAGGAATAGGCTTTCCTTATTCTATTTTTAGCTCGGCTGTTCTCGAAGAAAACGTCAAAGTATTGCCATAACCCTGTCTTCGTCGTGGTCCTCTGCGTCGGACAAAAAATTTGGCATTTTATGTCTCTGTCATAACTAAAGCTATTTACCTCAAGCTCGGACTGGTTGTTAAGTGTCAAAACGGGAACCCATATAGTTGAGGCAGGTAACCATCAAAATATTTTTGACATATTTATGGCTCTCTTTCGACTTTTCATTGAAACTCAAACAACTGCAGCCGAGCGTTGGCACCCGCATGCAGTACTCTTGTTTTCTTTTGCATCCCATCCTGTAATGGTCATTATATTTTTAGTTGTTATGCTGTGATGAACAATTGCAACATCTTCCCTAGGTTTTCCGCATCTCCCCAAAGTTAAGACTGAAGGGACAAGTCGGTGGCCCAAGCTTTCTGTCTTATCCCTTTCAGGTTTGAACAGCACTGAAAGTAGCCTAGGTTCAGGCGACAATAATCCTTTTATCACTCATTACCGGGGTCTTCTTTCAGGCTCTCTGAAGATCTTTGGCAATCTTTTTTTTATCGGTTCCATAATTAGTATTTGAATAAGTAAGGTCCGAATATAAAAAAAGACGATTGGACTTGAGCCCAGGCTACACTACAAGATGTGGGAAGGGGTTTGTTTCTAAGACGCAGATTTACATTTTACTGTGTCCAGCAGCCCTGTCCATCCCATGTGTTTTCTTTGCTCACAGTGTCCTGTCCATAGCGGAAAGACGACGCTCTGTCCGTTTCTGCTCTTCTCATGTAGACTGTCATTGCTGAGTGAATAGCCATCAGTTGCATCTCTGCAGGGGTCCTGTGTAGCTCAGGGGTAAAGTGTAGGACTCGCAGTCTGTAGGCCCCGGGTTCGAGCCTCGCTGGAAGCACTTGATTTTTCGTGGGAGCGTTCTTGGGCAGGACACTTCAGAGCCGGCCCACCCTAGTACTGGTGACACCCAGGGGATATATGAATATGTCGGCTGTCGCCGTGATATGACTGTAGTAATGTTGAGAGCAGCGTAAAACACCAATCAATCAGTGAATGTATCCAGTGTGTACAAAAGGCGTTCGAAAACATTGAGAGAAAATGAGAAAATGCTGGTTACCAGCACTTTCTCATTCTCCCACAATATTTTCTACCCGTTCAGCGGGTAGTCAAATAATTCTGAGCCACATTTATTTTGTCGTCTGCGCAATGCTTTCAGTTTGAACTGGTGTAAAATTGTGTCGCCTTGCTAATGAGTTAACAATAGGAGATTTCAGGGTGTGATACACAAACACAAGTCAAATCATCATGACGGATGGAGAAATAGCCCGTAGCCAGCATATTATCTTTTTTTCAACGATGTTTTGACACCTGGATCCGTATTCAGCAACCATTCTTTAGAATATTCTTAGTCTTATGATGGAGAATTTTCTAAATTTGAAAGTAACACAACTTCTGATTGGCTAAACCATTTGGTTTACCCAATCAGAAGCTGTGTTTCTTTCAAATCTAGAAAACTCTTGAGAATTGGACAAAGAATATTCTTAAGAATGGTTGGCGAATAGGGAGCCAGGGTTCGTATTACGAACCATTCTTTATTTCATTCTTAGTCGAATTTCAAACCAAATGATTTGGCCAATCAAAAATTGTGTTACTTTCAAATGTAGAAAATTCTTAATAATAAGACTCAGAATGTTCTTAAGAATGGTTGGTGAATACAGACACTTTACGTGTATCTAATCTAAATCCGTGAGTTTTTAAACGTCGTCTGCTGCCTTACTTTTCGCAGAAGGTAAACGAGTTAATGATATTAGGAAAAAAATATTGTCCAAGGACTGTTTTCTGTCAGAATCGCATGACAAGTGCTATATCTTCCAATTCATTCACAATGCCATATGCCCAAATAGAGACAGAGAGGAAGGGCTTGCGACCCTATCTAACTAATTAATACACGTTTTTAACCCTTTACCACACAATGCCGAGTTTTAACGACCCCTGTAGGAGAAGGCTTTTGAAAACACTGTTGGAAAAGGAGAAAATGCTGGTAACCAGCATTTTCTCATTTTCCCAACAATGTTTTCTACCCTTACCAAGAACCTTCGTTGACTTTTATCACTTTGGAATCTGTCGTCTGTAGGATCTTTCAATTTGAAAGAGTCTAGAAGTTGTTTTTTGGTAAAGAGTAAACTCTTTACTACACAATCCCGAGTTTTAACGACCCAATGGAAAAGGACTTCTATAACATTGTGGGAAAGGAAGAAAATGCTGGTGACCAGCATTATCTCCTCCCCCCCCCCCCCCCCCAACAATGTTTTCTATCCCATGAAAGACAAATTTAATTTTTGAGTAACATTTGTCGTCTGCCAATGCTTTGAGTTTGGACCAGGTCTAAAATTCTGTCGTTTGGTAAAGAGTTAATTAATTACAAGTATAAAAGAACTGAAGTACAGATAACGATACTGTACAATCCAGCCCGACAGTGTTTGTTGCGTTTTATCGCTGTAAGCCTCAATCCAGAGCCCAAATTGGAAAAGCCTTATATGTCCTGATCTCGTAAAACAGTACCGTATGCAACTTCCCCCCAGGGACGCTGTTAAAAAAAAAAAACTCCGGAACCCCCCCGGTCAATTTTAAATATTGCTTCAGAGTGGCTTGTTCAAATGAGCATAGATACTAGAACAGGAGAGCTCGGTTTTTTTTTTTTTTCTTTTTGTTCTTTAATGTGAAATACTGAATATAATATCTCGGTGCTGAGTTGGACATGATTCTTTTACCAAACGACAAAAATTTACACTGGTCGAATTTGAGAACATGTGCAGGCGACAAATTTAATGTGGCTCAGTTGATGATGTTTTTCTTTGAAAGAGTACAAAACATTGTGGGAAAAGGAGAAAATGCTGGTTACCAGCATTTTCTCCTTTTCCAACAATGTCTTTCAAATGCCTTCTTCTTTAAGGTCGTTGAAACACAGAATTGTGTGGTTAAGGGGTTGGCTTTTGCATAGCAATGCTGTTTAAAACTTTTTTGGACGGTGTATTTTTAGATCAGATTGCACAGAATATACAGTCTAGTCCTAGGTTTACACCTTCGTTCAGGTAACTCTGAACAGTGTTCAACGAAGTTTTTCAATGATTTATCAAAACTATCATTTTTCGGCGATGAAGGACTTAAAAGCACCAGGATACCAGTGAGAAGATCAAAAGGAAGATAGAATACGTTTTTTTTTGTATAATATGGAATTAACAATATGGTGTTGTCATAGTGGAACCGACTATTGTTGATACTTGGATCACATAACATGCTTTTCAACTTTTGGATGAAAAGATAAAAGTACATTGAATGCCGATATCGCAGAAAATGCTGTATGATTAATAAGAAATTGGAGAAGTTTGTGTGCAGGAGTAGCGGAAGTAGACATTTATGCAAGAAATATAAATAGCTCTATCAAACCGGAAGTAACCGATGCTTAGAGTAGGTTGTTTCAAGTCTAGGCCAGGATTACTTCCGGTCTGCTAGATGCCTTGTCGTTGTCCCGAAAGTCTCACCTGCGTGCCCGATCTTTTCTTTCCAAATCTTGGTAAGATAATGTTTTTCATCTAATTCTAAATTCAAATTCAAGACATGTTTTTAAGTAAAAAGTAATTCAAGACATGTTTTTAAATATCTTAAACCCGTTATTGGTAACGCTGTTAATTTCTGTTTGCAATTGTTTATATCAACTCTGTACCAAACGACAAAATTTTACAGTGGCCCAAATTGAAAGCATTTTCAGACGAAAAATTAGATGTGACTCAGGTATGATATATTTCTTTTAAAATGTAGAAAACATTGTGGAAAAAGGAGAAAGTGCTTGTTACCAGCATTTCCCCTTTTTCTACAATAGTTTCAAAAGATTTCTTCACCGAGGTCGTTAAAACACGGGATATTTTGCTCTTGAAAAAGGAGATTTGATACATCTGCAAAAGTACTGACCATTCATAGCCTGCTCACATGGTTCGCCTGTGTCGAATCTTTGGGCTTTAGGTCAATTTTTCTGTATGTCAAAAGACCATTCTATCTCGTAATTTAGTCGGTTTGCGACAAAATCGATCCATATTATGCTACAACTTCCTTGATAATGCATTATGACGCACCGTTGAATTGTCATTTAACATAGAAGAGCACTTAATCCTCTTAACTGTTGGGGTTCGAACCATTATTGCCCACTTAACCACTCAGAGCAACGGAAGATTCTACGTGCCGTGCTATATGTGCACAATTACTTAAAGCAGTATTCAAATATCTGTATTAATAGCTTAGATTTATATCCACGTGGCTTGATGACATTTTTTTCTCTTTCACACAGAAGGCGAAAAAGTATGCGAATAATACTCTGTGAAAAGGGAGTTAAATGCATCTGCAGCTGCACAATCCGCGCAGGCTGACCTGAATTGAACATTTTTGCATTTTTGGTAAATTTACTTCAATGTCCAAGTACCATTCTCCCCCAGGATTCAGTTACTTGTTAGACATCACATAATTATGTGATGACTTGATTGGTATAAAGGTATGTATCTTGTCTGATTCTTTCTTTCTTTCGTTCTTCCTTTCTTTCTTTCGTTCCTTCGTTCGTTCTCGCCTGTTGTCTTTCTCGTCTGCCTGTCTGTCAGTTGCCCTCACAAATTTTTTACTTGTCGATGCAGCATCGCTAATCTGGTAAGCGCTGTTTGCATTAGATTCATGCTGCATTCAGATAAATAGGAGTACAAGTTAATTGACCTTTGAGGCTACTATTGCAAAAATGAAATACAATTCAAAAGAATGTTAACTCTTCACCAAACGACAAAATTTTAGACTTGTCCAGATTCAAAGCTGTTGCAGACGACGAAATGAATATGGTTCAGCTGATTACAGTTAGGTCTTGAATAGTAGAAAACATTGGGGAAAAAGGTGAAAATGCTGATTAGCAATATTTTCTCCTTTTTTCACAATGTTTTCAAAAAGCTTCTTGCTCGGGGACTAGGGTTAGTGTTTAGGGTTAGATTTAGGATTAGGGCGTTAAAGCTCGGGAATGTGTATCAGTACAATTTTGGGCAAACATCATCGTCGAGCCCGGCCGCTTAGTTGGTAGTGAACGTGGCTTTAAACCAATCTTGGCCAGGCTCCTTCCGAGAAAGGATGGTAGTCATTGCGATAGGATTCATTTCTCACTCATCCCTGAACATTGTTTCGACGATGTGTATGTGGGGAAACAGCCATTGCTTTCATACGTATTTTTTGCGAAGTACTTGTTACTTTTACCCCAAAAAGGCATGAAAAAGACGCGCAAGCCGCCACGATATAACTGTTGCTGAAACGGGATGAACACAGAACAATCACCCGAAATTAGAAGTTATTGTCAAATTTATTCACAAAGTTATTTTCGTTTAGATAGTCCATAATACATTCATCAATTCTAACAGTTTGTACTGTCACCAGTTGATCATTGTCAAATATCGCCAATAGTCGTGTGATTTTGCGCTTCCATTTATGACTTTTCCCCCTAATTCCAGGATTCTTTAATCCTAAGGTTTGCCTCCTTTTCGGTCATTTAGAATTCCTTCTGTTCTTTAATTGTAAGAGTCAACAACAAAAATTATTCGTCAATCACTGTTAATTGATGTCCTATAGTTAGACAATTGTGTGTCGTATATATCCATTAACACTCTCAGCCCAGGCGAAAATAAGGACTTTTGCGGATGTCATAGATCAAGATCAGACTGCACAGAAGGTGCAGCCTGATCTTGGATTTATGCCGTCATCTTATTTAGGCAAACCTATCAAGTATTTTCTTCCGAGTTTCAGTGGATTCTTTTTCAGTTGTCGAAAGAGATTGAGTTTATATATCTTGAGCTGAGAGAAATTAGTTAAAAAAAAACCTGGAGTATCATCTCCGAGTTACTGTAAATTGTGTTTATAAATGAGCCGTGCTCTTGCAAAAGGGGGCTTAATGCATCTCCGTTATGCATTGTACCAATCAAGTCATCACAAAATTATGAATATAATAATTGCCACTTTTTTAACAACCCACTGAATCTTGAGGTAGACTGGTCCTTGGACATACAGGATGACCTGGTTGATACTGTTCGCAGATGCTTTAAGCCTCCTTTGCACTAAGAATTGCTCAAATATAAGAATTTATCAGGGTCTGTATTCACAAACCATTCTTATGCTACGTTTACACCATGTACCCGGCGGCCACGACAGCCACGTTTCAAACAACCGTGGACAAAACGGGATTGGCGTAAGGCAACGCAGAGGAACGGGATAAGCAAACTTGATAGACAGTGATTGCCTTGGTTTGCCTTGGTTGTCATGCCAGATTTTTAAAATGTAAAACAAAAATGCAACAGCAGACGTGGTACAGATGAGAAAGCTAACAGCCCGTAGCAGAACGGGTCGATCGCAACAGAACTTACCAGCACGTAATAAGCCGTAACAAGACTTAGAGATGATCCTTGTTTGGACAATGAAGACCTGTTTTCACCGGTATTTCGCAGTTGTTTCAAGTTTTGTCCGATTTTGTTGCATTTCTACACAGTTCTCCCGTAAAGCTCAGTTATGTGCCTGCCGTTTCGTTGTGTTTTATCAAGGCACATCAAGGCATGTGCCTGTTTACAGATCCAATGTATTATGGCGAGTTGCGCTCTTCTACGGCCTGACCGGACGTTCACGGTCTCGGAGCATGTACCAGCTGCGATAGAAAATGAGTTGAAAAAGTCGAAAGTTCGTATTTTGCGAGCCAAAAAAAACAAAGCGCACTCAGGCTATCTTACCTGTAGCACATATTCCACCACTGGAAGACTATGTTTCCGTAAAGAAACCCAGCTAAAACATAACGAAACTTAGTTAAGAAGGAAAAAAAAAATGACTTTAAAATCTAACGGCATACTACGTTTCGGAAAAAACGGAACTGCCATGGCCACTGGGAACATGTCGTAAACGTATCAGAACATTCATAGTGTTATTTTCAAGAATTTTCCAAATTTGGAGGTAACACAACTTTAGATAAGGTAAACCAAATGGTTTGGCAAATCAGGTGGTTCATTAATGTCATGAATCCGTACTGTGCAGTTTCTTAAATGATTCCATGATATAACAGATATCCACAAAATAAGCCCCGATGATAACCCTTAAGTTGCTAAATAGACGGTTGAAAACTTCTACTCAATAGTAAAATCCCAAACATTGCGATTTCAAAGATGATTTCACTGGGGGGAGGGGGACACCGTGTCGGACAGTGTAGATTCAAGATCAGACTGAATGTTTTGGGTAGACTGATCTTGATCTACAAGGTCATCAAAAAGGCTCCGAGTCGGGCTTAGCAGCCTAAGAATTAAAGGCGGGTATCACTAAATGATTGCATGTTTGTTTCATTCTCATCGGGACCTGTATCGGCTCTTGCTTGGTGGAGGGTAGTTATGTCGTTGTGAAAGCATTTGAACAGCGCAGCAGCTGAGGCAAGTACAATGTTGCAGGCTAGAGTGTAGCAGAACAAACTGTACGGGAATTTAACATAGTTCCTGTCGTTTAGTTTAGCTTCGCGAACTTCCGCAGCATTATACACCAGATATTCGTAGTTTAGTTCACCCATGATGACACCCGTTGGAGGAAAACATCATCATCATTCTCATCATCCGCATCAACAACAACAACAACAACAACAACAACAGCAGAAGCAGCAGCAACAACAACAACAACAACAACGAATTAAACCAGAATTGCACCACCAATTGCAACAGATGATTCTTTTGCAGTGTAAATCAAGCTCAAGGTTCATTTTCTCTGTAGTCTTTTTTTGAACACACCATGTTCGATGTTTTGTGAGATACTACAATAACAAAACTGGTTTGGGAGTGCCCTATTTTTTAGCGAGCGAAAAAATCATATTTATCACATAACCTCCCTTGTTTTGAATGTAAACATTGTGTGACGTCATAAGTGACGTTATTTTCTACTTCCTTCAGGGAAATGAATTGGAATTTACTCATGGAAATTATTGCATGGACTTGGTTGTGAATATTACCGTTATGACCGATAATTTTTGAGACATCGTCATGTGATTAAAAAAAAAAATGCTTTTAAGATAGAATTTTATGAAACAGGTCTACAAAAAAATCTCTCGCCAGAGGCTTGCTTAATAATATTTCTCTAGACCCGTTTAATAAATTTTTATCTCAAAAGCCAACTTATTTTAGATCCTATATTTCTCTGTTTTGGTATTCATCGAGTTAATGATAGGGTAGCACACCTTAAAGGTCGCTTAGGAACACAAAAACATATTGAAATAAAGGTGAAATTACGCCATATATTTAGAAAAAAAAGCAACAGGAGAATCTTTCTGCCAAATAAAACATATGAAAGATGACACATCACTATACGATATAAAAAGTGAAAGACAGATAACAAGAGGGTCAAGATGGTTCTGTATCACTACACTTCCTTATAAATGTATCTTACACATAATTGGCATCGATAGAGAAGTTTAAAACCGTTAGAAAAAAAAATGTATTTCACAAGCCAAGATAATACCAATGAATACAAGCATATAGATCTAATAATGCTTATAGGTCTAATGAAGTATTATTCACACCATATATCAATGAAATCTGACAAACTGTATTTTGACAGGAAGATTTCTAAAACTTTCGCTGGAGAAAAGGTTCAAAAAAACTTATTCTTACTCAGGTATATTTCTAAGTGTCTGAAAACATCAACTCTCAAAAAACGTTATCGGAAGAAAAAAAAAAAAAAAAAAAAAAAATATTGACCTTCATTTGAAAAAAAATTGAATTGTCTTCTATTAAAGAAAAAAATGTTCTGTTCTGTTCTGTAAATTTCTGAAACCTTTAACCTGCTAAATAAATTAAATGCATTTTTCAAGCCGATATTAAAAACCATATTTTGCTATTTCAAATTAATTTTTTGGACAAAAATATCTCCATATCGGACAGAGTAGGCCTAGAACCAACAGCAGACTGCACATTCTGTACACTCTGATTTTGATCTACACTGTCCCCAAAAAAGGTTCTTGAGTCGTGCTAAGTAACCTAAGGCTTAATATGGATGAGCCTATCAGTTTGCCTCGTCATAACGGGATCTATTCCTAGATACATGTAAATTTTACAACTTTAAGGTTAATATCTTCACTGGATTGTATATGACATTTTTTTACAAGAAATCAGGGCCCGTACCATTCTTAAGAACGTTCTTTGTCTTATTCTGCAAGATTTTCCAAATTTGAAAGTAAGACAACTTGGTTTAGCCAATCAGAAGGTGTGTTACTTTCAAATCTGGAAAAATCTGAAGAATATGACTAAGAATGTTCTTAAGAATGGTTGGTGAATACGAATCCAGGAACATTTTTTTTTACTTCTTAACCCAGAGCAGGGTAGCGATATAGCCTACTAACAGCTTGTAAGTTTTTGCGTAAGAATTACAGAAACTTTTCGCCTACGTTTAGATTTACGAATTTTTTTTTTTGTAACTACATGTATGTAAATTTGCTGAATTAAATTTTAATTACATAAGGTCTCATGTTTTCTGTGTAAAATAGCCATAACAAATAATCGTACCTCGCACAAGTCTGAGATATAATTTTGTGGCGTCATATAGGAGCATAATGTGACGTCATTTGATAAAAACATTGTATTCTTATCCGTTATTTCTAAGAGACAACGTCCGACATGAATTTCTCGGTCATTTCAAATGTGAAATCAATGATTGTGGTAAAGCAAGGTTTGTGTTATTTTCAAATTTAACATCAAGTCATTATATGAGCTTCTGTAGTGATGCTGGGTACCAGCACTGCCTCGAAACCGAAGTGGCGGGAAAAGTCGATATAGGGAACCAGTATTTCTCGTGGATCACTCTCTCACCTGACAGCGAACTGTGTGGACGTCCACCAAGTCAGAAGCTACAGAGATACAGCCAGCCACTATCGAAGTGAACAGTTTGTATTATTCACCACATAAAGGACAGGTATCAGCCCCAAAACACCCGGCACACTTTATTGGCGACGAGGATTAAAACAAGAAAATTTTCAATTGTTTTCGGTCTTTTTTGGTTGTTGGTATTGTGTTTTCGCGAACCTTCTATAAATTCCAGAAAGACTTAGTCTCGCTTGAAAACAGTTTGAAAACAAGGCACCTGTCGTGGATTCAGTGTATTGAATTGAGTTTCATTCATTCAGTACAGCTTTTGACTTTGAGACTTAACGAATTCTATTTTAGTCTTGGTCTTCTTGTGTTACCTAATTTGGCTTCTAGCTAAAGTGGTTTCACATGTCAGAATCTTTATTTTGGTCTACACAGTATAAGGAAAGACTAATTTAAATTCAGGTTAGGGTATGCCAGTTAATCTTTACAGGCAGGAAGCGCCCAATTTACTGTAAAGCCAGTACTTACCCCACCCACCTGTTTACAATTAGAAAGTTTTCGGTTAATTTCAGGTACGCTTTCTAAGCACTTGAGTTAACTGCCAGTAATTTAATTTAATTAACTTGTTTAATTTATATTTGCATGCTTTCTTCTTTGCAGGTTTTGCATTTTGTTTAACTGAATTTCAGATTAAACTTCAAATCTACCTGTGTAAAGTTTCTCTTTGAAAACATGAGCAGAATAAATATCAACACTGCAACAGTTGACCAACTCTGCAATGTTAAAGGCATTGGCCGAAAAAGAGCTGAGGCCATTGTCTACCATAGAGAAATGTATGGTCCAGTGACAAAAATGGCTTTCTCCATGATGTTGATGGGAGCAGTAGATGAAGAAACCTGGGATCAATTAGATTTCAGTGTTCCTTCCAGAACACAGTTAAAGAGAGAAAGGGCGGATAAAAGTTTGCCACTTCCTCCTTTAACTTCATTAGAGGCTGAGGCGGCTGAGCTTGAATCTCAGATTAGCGAGACTGAGGATCAGCTCCGCAGGCTCCTGTCACGCAGTGAGCCAAAGCCATCAAGGAAAGCTCAGGGTTTTGAGCAGCTCTTTTCAGAATTGCCCAAGGCTACGAAACATGCTGCCACCCCACAAACCCCACCCCATCACACTAGGCCTACTGTGCAAAAAACAGAAATACCCAAAAAACATTCTGCAGAAAAAAAGCAATTCCCACAGTTGGTTTCCCCACCCAAACCAACACTTCATTTGCTTCCGCCTCAATCACCTTTGACCCCACATAGGCAAAGTCCATTAACGAGGCAAATGGATATGGTCACTTTGCAAGTACTCCAAGAGCAGACTTCACAACAAATTCAAGACTTGCAGAAACTTATTAGGACACAATTGGAGCTGCAACAGTCGCTGGTACAGCAACCGACTACTTTTGACTTGTCTTCTAGACAACAGGCTGCTGTTGATGATGTGTCTTCTAGAACATCACCTATCCGCACTGCTGCACCACGTGTCCCTCCAGGGTTCAAGCCCCTCACACAGGAGTTTGAAAATCTGGAGGAACATGTGCCAAAGAAAATTCCTAATAAAAGACCAGAGGAATTGGCTCAAACGCCTAGTCCAAGACTCACCAGCACAAGCAAAAAGTCTAGGAAATTGAGGGTTCACAGAAGACAGACTGGATTCTATCCGGACGAGTCTTCCTCAAATTCAAGTTCAAGTTCTCCAAAACCTATCAATGCTTCCGAATTGCAGGCGTCTTCTAGACCCGCTAACCCAAGAAGAGGAAATCCGGCTTTGCTGCCAAAAAATTTACATTTTAACGGCAAAACGAGCTGGTTCTCTTTCAGGAAAATGATCGAAAGCTATAGGTCGGTTTTTAACTGGGGAGAGCAAGAATGCAAAGACTATTTGACTTGGAGTCTAGAAGGCAAAGCGCTAGATTTCTTCACCATTACTGTTAGAATGGATGAAGAGTTTACTTTCAAGGAAATCATTAGAAACTTGAAAGTAGGTTTGGCTCCATTGATTTGATTGAGACTGCCCGAGTCAACTTCCAACAAGCCTCACAAAATCCAGAGGAAACATTAGAAGACTGGGCAGATAGGGTTATGACCCTTGCTACATCAGCCTACAAAGACTTGCCTGAAAGTCACAGAATTCTGGAGGCTGTTGCCAAATTCAGCCAGGGTTGTTTAGATAAGGAGGCAGCCAAACATGCATGCCTAGAAAACCCTAAAAACATTCAGCATGCCTTAAATTTGGTGAAACATCACCAATACATTACCAGGGCTATTGACGGACAGAGAAATAAAAATCGTCGATCTAAAGACGAAGTATCCGTCAATCAGGTTACCTTGGAAGAAGTGAAGAAGGTCATTGCTGAAGCAATCAAAGCAGAAAATGAAAAGAAGGCCAAACCAAGTGACCCTTGTTTCTTTTGCAAAAAGGCCGGCCATTTCAAGAAAGATTGTAGAAGGTACAAGGCCTGGTTGCAAAAGAAGCGCAAGGAGTCAAAGAAAGAGCAGAATTTAAACGGGTAAGGACTGAGGGTAAGGACCACGCCCCTCAGTCCACTGTCAAAGCAACAAAATACAGTGGTCAAACTCAGTCTACAGTCAAGGTTTCTAACCTGACATCTGAGTCAGTCTCGGTTTCTAACCAGACTAAAACTACTGTCAAGGCAACTGAAAAAAGTGGTCATACTCAGTCTGATGTCACGGTTTCTAACCGGGCAACTGAGTCAGTCGCGGTTTCTAACCCGACAATGGAGACTGTCTCGGTTTCTAACCAGACTAAAGTGGATAGTAATACTGTAACCATTGTTAATCCTAATCCTTCTACCCATACAGACGAGCCAGTTAAAGTGCACGTTGTTTGTGCAGGCTCTTCTTTCATCAATTTGAAAGTCGGGGGGAGAGATATTCAGGCTAGGATTGACTCGGGAGCAGAAATTACTATTCTCTCCAAACAGGTCTATGATTCCTTGAAACAAAAACCCAAAAAGATCAAGGATATTGTAATGCAGATGGCAGATAGGGATAATGTTTTACCAGGTTTTATTATTAAACCTGTACAGTTACGTCTTGGCTCCCAGATAATTAGGGAAAGACTTTATGTCGCCCCTATTTCAGATGACATGTTATTGGGCCATGACATTATGCACCATTTGGGTGTCCTACATGATATGAAGTCCGATACCCTTGTGGTGAATGGAGAAAAAGTCCCTGTCATTACCCATTTGCAGGATAAAAAACCTGTTGTTGCTAGAGTGTCTTTGACAAAAAGGGTGGTGGTCCCTCCCAATTCTGTTGTTCGTGTCGCATGTAAATTGGATGACCAGCTTGGCGATTATTATCTTGAACCTGGTGATCTGATACATCAAAGAAAGGTCCTTATGCCTTGCATTGTCAGATCTGCCGGTGATAGACCAATCATTTGTCTGGTCAATCCCACTGATAATTTCAAAACATTGAAAAAGAATGAGATTATTGCAAATGCACACGAAATTGACACCGTTTTAGGGGACATGCACAGTGCAGATACAGGAGTGGCTTCTAGCCAATCTAAAAAAGGGTCTAGTTATGTTGCGGCTTCTAGCCCAACTAAGTTAAATCATGGATCAAGGTCTGTTGCGGCTTCTAGCCCAACTGAAATAAGCCATGGGTTCGGGCCTGCTGCGGCTTCTAGCCCAACAGGAAAACTCAAGAGTCACGGATCAATAAATTTTGCGGCTTTTAGCCCAAAAGGTGAGAGGGATTTAGCTGTAGAATTACCATCTCATTTACAAGGTGTGTTTGAGGCATCCAGAACTCGCCTTAATGAAGAGCAAGAATCGAAATTAGCTGGCGTTCTACGTAGCTATTCTGATGTCTTTGCTCAAAGTGATTTCGATCTGGGTCAATTCACAGCTATTGAGCATGCAATAGATACAGGTGACGCAAAACCTATCAAACAAAGAATGCGCAGAACCCCTGCGTGTTTTGTTGAGGAGGAAGAAGCTCACCTGAAGAAAATGTTGGGTGCCGGCGTCATTCAGGAATCTGTTTCGGAATGGGCATCTTCTCCTGTCTTAATCAGGAAAAGAGATGGCTCAGTTCGGTGGTGCTTAGACTACCGGGCTTTGAATGACGTCACAGTTAAGGACACATTCCCATTACCTTTAGTAGAAGATTGTCTTGATACATTAGCAGGAAACATTTGGTTTTCTAAACTAGATGCAAATTCTGCTTATTGGCAAGTTAAAGTCAAAGAGGACGACCGTAAGAAGACAGCTTTTCTTACAAAGTTTGGACTCTTTGAGCATATCAAGATGGGCTTTGGACTAACCAATGCGCCTGCCACATTCTCTCGGGTTGTCAACTTCATTTTGAAGGGACTGACCTGGAAGATTGTACTTGCCTTCCTAGATGACATTCTTGTGATGGGAAAAACTTTCGAAGAGCACTTGCAAAATCTGTGTCAAGTCCTGGATAGATTCAGAACACATGGTATGAAGCTAAAGCCAAAGAAATGCCTCTTCTTTCAAAATGAAGTAGAGTTTCTTGGCAGATCTGTCAGTGGTAATTCTTTATCCATGACGGAGAAAGACACAGAAACTGTGAGAAATTGGCCCAAGCCAACAAACTACAAAGATGTTGAACGGTTTCTGGGGCTAGCTAACTACCATAAAATGTTCGTAAAAGATTTTGCAGAAATTGCTCGTCCTCTGTACAAATTGACAGGGGGAAAACCTTTTTCTTGGGGTGAAGACCAGCAAGGTGCTTTTGAAAAGTTGAAAGCAGTACTTACAAGTCCACCTGTTCTAGCTTTACCAAACGTCAATGATTCTTTCATTTTGGATGTGGATGCATCTCAGTTTGCAATAGGTGCTGAGTTAATACAAGTGCAGAATGGGGTCGAGAAGGTGATTGCCTTTAGCAGTTTTTCTCTGACTCCTGAGCAACAGAATTATTGCACCACACGTAGGGAATTGTTGGCCATTGTTAGGTTTACTAGACAGTTCAGGTTTTATCTGCTTGGTAAGATCTTTACAGTAAGGACAGACCACTCCAGTTTAACCTGGTTATTAAGGTTCAAAGAACCACAGGGCCAGCTAGCTCGATGGATTGAGGAACTTTCTCAATACCACATGGTGGTCAAGCATCGAGAAGGATCAAAACATGGAAATGCGGATGCACTTTCACGGATCCCAGATCCTTTAAGTCCATGTTTCAAGTCTCGAACCCACGACCCCCGGAACACTAGTACCGCAGCTCTACCAACTGAGCTAGCCGGGCAACTGGTCGTGAGTCTACCCAACGCCGATTACTACACTCCTCCCCCTCCTGATTTCTTGGGAGTCAGCAACTCCCCCTTCGGTCCCCACGGACCGCTGGTGCCGCATACCCGCGCTCACCAATTGACCTCGTCGCCAATGAAGTAAATCTGAGGAGAAAAGAATGTGCCCGACGTGGGACTCGAACCCACGACCCCCGGAACACTAGTACCGCAGCTCTACCAACTGAGCTAGCCGGGCAACTGGTCGTGAGTCTACCCAACGCCGATTACTACACTCCTCCCCCTCCTGATTTCTTGGGAGTCAACAACTCCCCCTTCGGTCCCCACGGACCGCCGGTGCCGCATACCCGCGCTCACCAATTGACCTCGTCGTCAATGAAGTAAATCAGAGGAGAAAAGAATGCGCCCGACGTGGGACTCGAACCCACGACCCCCGGAACACTAGTACCGCAGCTCTACCAACTGAGCTAGCCGGGCAACTGGTCGTGAGTCTACCCAACGCCGATTACTACACTCCTCCCCTCCTGATTTCTTGGGAGTCAGCAACTCCCCCTTCGGTCCCCATGGACCGCCCTGCTATTATAGAACTTCTCTCCGACCTATCCAAGGCTGAAGGGGTGCCGGCTGCGGAGACTGATGCGGCTTCTAGCCCGTCTTTCTTTGCGGAGGTGCCCATGGATGTGGCTTCTAGCCTATCCTCCAGCCAGGCCGAGGCCTTGCTGAGGGATTTACCCGCTCCGCCAGAAAATCCTCTGCCTCCCACTCCAGTTGGGTTTAGTCCCGCTGCCTCCAGCCCCGGGAGGGCCCCCGGAGAGGCGGCTCCTAAAAAAGGGGGAGAGGGGGGAGGTAAGAGGAAAAACAGGCGAAATAAAAGAAGTCGTAAGGCGGCCTCTAAGGCTGGGGCTTCTAGCTCCCCTAAGAGCCCGCTGACTTTTGGTGTTGCTGCGACACACACAGTAGCGCTGGTTGGCACAGACCTTCACGTCAGGCCAACTAGTGTTGCTGGAGGAAGTTGTACCCTTGTTCATAGTAGCAAGTTCTGGTGTTGCATTGCACCGTGGATGGAGACTGCGGAACTGGGGCTTTTCTCTAGCTTCTGTGTTCTACACGGAAGTATGTTAAGCCTCACCAAAGGATCCATCTACACTGCTTCACTGGGAACCAGTGTGTAGTAGACGGATGGCTGAAGGAGTTTCCTAATGCCTTCCTGGGCTTCGCCAACATGATCAGAGCTTTTAGTCTAGATCAGGTTGAGGCCTTGAAGTGGTTGCGGGGAGACTGGCTGCTGCTGGAGTCTGTTTTTGTCTCTTTGTGGCTGGGCCGGATGCCGTTTTCTAAATTTGGCTTCTAGCCAATGGCATTCTGGTGGAGGAATTCTCTCCTAAACTTAGTAAAGTACTGGTCTGTTACCCAGGATAAGTTGAGTGTGCTGTCGTATAATACACCAAAGAAACTAGGGAGGCTGCCCAGATTTTCTCTGCGGCTTCTAGCCCAATGAAATAGAGCTTCTAGCTCCTTTCTCCTGTATTAGTTTCTCTCTAGCTTGTTGTTTTCTAGTTATGTGCGGCTTCTAGCCCACTTATTCAAAAGCTTCTAGCTTAAAAGTTCTTGTGCGGCTTCTAGCCCACTTATTCAAAAGCTTCTAGCTTAAAAGTTCTTGTGCGGCTTCTAGCCCACTTAAAGGGCAATTTCAGCGGCTTCTAGCCCCAGGTTTTTGAGTTGAGATCCAGGGAATGATTCCCACCCCATTTTGGAAGTAGTCCCCCGAAATAAGAATCCGTCAGCTACCGCCGAGGCCTTCTTGGAGAAAGTCGGGGGGAGTGTAGTGATGCTGGGTACCAGCACTGCCTCGAAACCGAAGTGGCGGGAAAAGTCGATATAGGGAACCAGTATTTCTCGTGGATCACTCTCTCACCTGACAGCGAACTGTGTGGACGTCCACCAAGTCAGAAGCTACAGAGATACAGCCAGCCACTATCGAAGTGAACAGTTTGTATTATTCACCACATAAAGGACAGGTATCAGCCCCAAAACACCCGGCACACTTTACTTCTTTAGAACTTTTTTAGCTCTGAATGCGTACACTTATGTCAGAATATTGAGTCTGTCTCATTCATGAGAATGTTCGTTTCTGATAAGAATCTAGATCTAGCATCAAATTGAAACAGGAAAGTTGTGAAAAAATTGTTAGTTTTTCCTTCTAACAAAGAAATATTGAAAATGTTGTTTCATAGAAGTTTAGTGCCAAACCAACCCAATGTCCTATAAGGCCATGTATCATTGAGTCTTTACGACAAAATTTTGAACTTGTCCAAATTCGAAGCATTTGCAGATAACAAATGAAATATAGCTAAAATGGTGGAATTTGTCTTTGGAAAAAAAAAAGGAGAAATGTTGGGTACAAGTATGTAATACTTTTCCGACAATGTTTTCAAAAGTCTTCTTCAAGGTCGTTAAAACTCCGGATTGTGTGGTAAAGGGCTAATGAGCTATGGTAAAAACTTACCAGTAACGGCCATTATAGAAGCTAAACTACTCCAAGCCATTGGTACAGGTTCCCGCTTTCGGAATTTCTTTAGCAAACTGATGATGGAAATCAGAGTACAGAACAAGGCTACCGTTACTCCGACTTGCGAGTGCACATGGTCAAGGATATATCGTCTTTCCAAGGATAAAGAAAGGAAATTCGCTACCAGTATGTGCTTATACTCGTCAGCGACCGTGATATAAGTATGCTCAATGAGAGGAAACATTATTAACTAAGAGTGAAATTCTAACTTCTGAAAGTATGACTTGTACAGTGAATAATTTTTTTCAGTTTGCCAACCGTTTTCGAATAAAATGACAATGATTTCAATTTTTGGTCGTTGAAAGTTGTAGGTAGGAATAAAAGAATATTATGCTGCAGTGACTTTCCTGGTGCTAGTATTTGCTTCTCACTGCGTAAGAAAATTTTGACATCTCGGTCGACCTTCGGTCTCGCGCCATATCAGATTTTCTCATGCTGCTCGAATCAAACATAAGCACCAGGAAAGTGACTACAGCATAATGGTCCGTGTGTATAATACAGTTGAAAGTTAAGTTCCTACAATTATGTGATATTCCCGTTGCAGTACTATGCTCTTTAAAATCTCCAGCTTTGTGAACTTTGTGTTTTACATTGATGAAAAATTGAAAAATAGAAAGAAAAAATGTACTGTGAAGTAACAATGATTCTTCTATATGAAACATGGCAACATCCTTACCATTTATAATCTGCAATATTAGTATGTTCATTGAAATTAAGGACATTAATTATTTAAGAGAATTAATTAAGCATAGGAAATAAACACATGAATGACAGAAAGAAAAAATGTTGGATATAACATATAGACATAACAATAATACTGATATCAATAACGAAATGACATAACACCAGACACAAAAGTAAGCCAGTGAAGACTGGCAAAAAGACAGACAATAACGAAATGACACAACACCAGACACAAAAGTAAGCCAGTGAAGACTGGCGAAAAGACAGACAGACAGACCAAGACTGTATCGTCTGTGAGAGCGTGTGCATATTGAAGACTAGATAACGAGCAGACAGACAGACAGACCAAGACTGTATCGTCAGTGTGAGCGTGTATATATTGAAAACTGGATAACGGACGGACAGACAGACAGACAGACCAAGACTGTATCGTCTGTGTGAGCGTGTGTATATTGAAAACTGGATAACGAACAGACAGACAGACAGGCCAAGACTGTGTCGTCAGTGTGTATATTGAAGACTGGATAACGGACAGACAGACCAACATTGTATCGTGTGTTTGAACGTGTGTGTAGTGAAGACTGGAGAAAAGACAGACAGACAGACAGACCAAGATTGTATCCTGTGCTTAAGCGTGTGTGTAGGAGGACGGGGTGTGACGAGACTCTATGTATGTTGGTGAAAGCAAGACAGTTAGTTTATAAACAAAATTTGGCCGGCAGTCGCAGACGCAATTGCTCAACTGCCCTATAGATAGACAAACGCATGGATAAACAGACAGAACAGTAATCATATGCACAATCAATACAATAAATAATATTTCTATTTTCTAAGTAATCACTTATAGCTTCACGAGTGGCGCAGTCACGAGTGAAAATATTACCGGTGATGTTCACGGGATAAAATAAATTTCGATCTTTCACCGAAAAAGAAAACAACATTTTTTCTATTTATTTCATGCCTCTAACCCCTTTTTGTTGGGACTTTCATCAAAATCCAGTACAGTAATTTTCGGTGTTTAACATTGGCGTACCCCCCTCACATAACAACGTATTACAATATTACGCAAAGCGCGAGAAATATAGCGTAAATTACGTCATATTTCCCTTTATTTGAATGGCACGTGCTGTTTACCTAGGTAACTAGTGCTCGGGAACAACTGTTTCTGCCTTCAGTTGAAAAGCTGGAAAATACGAAATCTGTATTTTCAGTTGTCGTAACCATGAAATATCAAACCATAATCCACCATTTTTTTCTCGATAAACTACCGAAAAGCATGAAATAAACTTTCCTGAACCTAGGTCGTAAAAAATCTATTTTACTATTTGTAGTTACAGGAAGCTCATAATTGGAATATACCTAACAAAGGAGCGCGACATATAAAATTTTGTCGTCCATATTTCTTGTTTTTTTCTGTTGTTTAAGGATGGAAACGATAGACATGAGAGAGAGAGAGAGAGAGAGAGAGAGAGAGAGAGTACTAACGCAAGTCACCTTCCTCGGTCCAGCTGTGTGCTTTCTTCATTTCATCGAAGTGATCGTCCGAGTAACTTTTCATCTGGCAGAGTTTCGATTCCCTAGTCATTATGCAGTTCAAATTATCGTACAAACCTTTCGTATTGCAGGATCTTTCACATCTCACATAACAGAATAAACCTCTCTGATACGAATACTTATCGCCGGAACTAATTCGCCAACCCGGTGTGCTGATAGCCACAGTTTGAAGCAGAAGTGATATTCCAAGAGCAGTCAATACCATTTTCCGTAAACAGGTGGTTGTTGATACACCACTGCCCGCTGCCTCTTGCTGGGTGTTGTGTACGAGTAGAAACGAAGTAGCTTGCATGTTTCAGTTTCATTTAAGTGTGGAACTGTCAAATTCACAAATGTTTAACGCATCAAAGAGATATTTCGTCTGATACGTTCAAAACTTGATTTACATTTGATCTCGTATATGAACTCAGGAAGTTAAAGTAGTAATAATTTGGATTGCATTTTTTTTTTTTTTTTTTTGTTAACAAAGGTTTACGAAAGAAGGACAGTTTGTATTTTTAAGGCATAAATTTCCTGTGTATTGTCTGTATTCAGTAAATACATCGGACAGAACGAAGAGTTTTCTTAATCGTTTACCACGCAGTCTCGAGTTTAACCGACCCTGAAAATGAGGGCATTTTAAAACTTTGTGACTAAAGGAGAAAATGCTGTAAACCGGCATTTTCTCAAAACCAAAATGTCATCAGTGCAACGTGAGTCATTTCTCTCTCTCACAGCTAATGTTTCGACGTTGGTCATTTTGGAAAGCAGCCATTGACTAGGAAAAACTACTAGTTTGTGCACGGTACTGGTAAAAGGAACTCCTGGAGAACCCGGATAGGTACTCTGGCCGCCCCACTATTTAACCGAAACGTTGTTTCAAAAGGCATTAAATACCATACAAAAAAGAAACACCTCCCCTCTCCCTCCACCCCCCCCCCCCCTACACACCAAAAAGTGTTTAATTTTCTTTGTCACAAAGTTAAAACAATTTGACTTTTTTTCGGCGGCTAAAAATACAATGCACTTAAAATCGGACAGATTTCTATCGAATAGGCTTGACTAAAACACCGGAAGGTATAGATCAAAGATCAAACTGAACGTTCTCTGCAGTATGATCTTGATCTATGCCATCCGCAAAAGCTCATTTCTTAACCGATGGCGCTAAAACAAGGTAAGCCTAAATCAGAGATCTCTTTGTACGCCTTTTACGGAATTTAATCAGTCGGGTCAAGTTTTGTATATTCGACAGATTTTTATAAAATAGGCTCGACTAAATAGGCGAGTGGAATAGATTCTAGAAAAGCCCCTTCTTTCACCTTGGCCGCTGAAAGTGTAAACTAGGCTTGCCTAAAATACCACTACAGATCTCTTTGTACAACTTCTACGGAGTTTGATCTGTTTGGTTAAGTTTTGTACACTCAGTGGATAGTTGTCGGTAAGAGAATAGAACTTTCTGTCATAAAATGGATGGATGGATGGATGGATGGATGGATAACGGACGGACAGACAGACAGACAGACAGACAGACAGACATAGCATTCGATTCATACAGCTTTCAATAGCAGAAGAAGAAGTTATTTGTCCTATAGGCTGTTCGGGCAATAATGAAAGACCGTTAAAAAAAAAAAAAACGTTAAACACATTGAGCCGGTTGAATAACAAAGGTTTATCTAAGACTGGAGCAAGGCCTAAGCCAGGTCTGGGTAGACCAGGATTATAAGCCGGTTTACATAAATCTAATTACGTTCGGGTCTACCTAGCCCTAGTCTATGCAGACTAGGGTTAACCCACTATGTTGTAAGCTGTGCGGGACGAAATGTGTAGACCTTTGCTATATAGCACCGAGGCTTACCATATTCCCCCACAATATATTATAAGTATCATGACTGGAAGGTTTCAAGAAAAAAAGTTATTGATGATAAAATGTGACACCCACCTTTCTCCATGTAAACAGTCCACCATCTTGGAAGTGACTACACATTTCGTCCCGCACAGCTTACAAGATAGTGGGATTAACCTGGTGTAGTTATCTCCGTGGTAGGACTAAACGATGGATAGATTTCGTTGAAGCCTCCGTCACGCCAGACTAATTTTTATAACGTCTTACCCTGTCCTAACAAAATCGTAAAACGGGTGGCGATCGGGGTAGGACTTGTACCTTCGACCTAATTATGCCTAAAGCCCCGTTACACTGAACTAGTTTTTCGAACGTCTTGCCCTGTCCTAAAAAGTTGTAAAACGGATTGGGGTCGGGGTAGAATGCGTAATTTCATTTGGTTTGCAAGCGTGCTGCCAATTGAATGCCCACTCACCACGTATTTGCACGTCCCTAATAGGATAAAAGTACGACAGGTCCGTTTGTAGTGCGTGCATCTCGTATTAAGTATGTTGTCACTCCGTCTAATTACAAGACGAGATGGACGGCAAACATTTTTGAGCAAGCTCAAAATTCTCGAACACCCTTACCGTCCTAACCCGTCCATGAAGTTTGCAAACAGGTCGCAAAATGTTGCTTCTACGTCCAATCCGTTTGAACACAGCTTGAGTCCGTTTGACAAAAATTTTCGGAACGTAGTGAGAACGAGTTTGGTGTGACGGGGTAATAAGCGCACCGCTGTTGTCTAGGGAACAACCCATTTCTGCACGTGATTATACACGACAACATTCATATACAGACTTGAATGCGCCGCTATCCGTCATGATGAGCTACTGGTGGATCAAAAAGTTTAGCCATTACGTGCGTTTCTGTAATTTTGACTAGATCATTATCATTTTTGAATCAGATAATACAGAAACGCGAAAAATGGTTGACCAAGATCAGGTAGCACATACATACTTAGCGATTTCTTAGGACAATGTTCGTCTTGTTACACTCCATGATAAGACAAAACATTTGCATTGGTCAAAATAGTGTGCCTCAAATGATAGATTCATCTCTGGAAGAGTTGAAACATTCTTTGAGAAAATGCTTGGTACAAGCTTTTTGCCTTTTTCCACAATGTTTTCAAAATCCCTTTTCAATATCCCTAAAGCCATAACTTTAGGGCTTATCTTGTAAAGCATTAAAGAAGTGTGTCCATCCAAAATAAACACTAATCAAAGCCTTTCATGACATTGCAAGACATCGGTTGATAATTCATAAACTATGTACCTACCTTTCGGACTATTTAAAAACAGTTATTTTTATTTTAAGAAAATCCATACATTACAGTTGTAGTTGATTTTCGACCGTCGTCATCCCCGAGGTTGATATGTCAGTCGGTAATGAAAAGGGCTTAAAGCTAACGCTTTTTTTCTCCCAAGCTTGCCCAAAATCTTTTCGAGGTCGAATGGTAGTCAGTGTGATATAGGTAGGATACATTACTCACTAAACGCTGAAAATTAATTCGACCCTCTTTGTTTTGGAAAAGCAGTCGTTGTCTTAGAGAGACTATTGTGCGAAGTGCCGGTAAAAAAATCCCGAAGGCGCATGGAAAGGTGCACTCTCCGCCACGATATAGCTATTATGAAAACGAGGATAAACACAAAAGAACAAAACGACCGACCGAAATTAGAAATTTTTGTCAAATGTATTCACAAAGTAATTCGTACCGGTAAAAAAATCCCGAAGGCGCACGGAAAGGTGCACTCTCCGCCACGAAGGCGCATGGAAAGGTGCACTCTCCGCCACGATATAGCTATTATGAAAACGAGGATAAACACAAAACAACCAAACGACCAACCGAAATTTGAAATTACTGTCAAATGTATTCACAAAGTAATTCGTTTTTTCTCAGATATTCCCTAAGTCATTCATCAATTGTAAAACATTATCTACTGTAATCAGTTTATTACTGTCAAATATAGCCATGAATTGTGTGATTTTGCATCTCCATTTAGAATTATTGTCTAATTGCCAAATCCTTCAATCCTTTGCAGTCTTATGAGTCATAGCAAATCATCACAAGATTTATTTTTCAATCATTAATTTATGCCTTATAATCAGAATCAAACATATCAAGATATCTAGGACTCTTACCAGAAATCCATTTGTCACCTTAAAAAATGGTTGTCAGCGTTAAACACTGGGCATTGTCGTCAAGTCATAAACAGAAAACTGAAAACGCTGACTGCCATCGGTAAGTAGTTGTGTATTGTATTACATCTAAAACGATTGATTGCCACTAATTATTATAATAATGCTATGTATCCATATAGTAGAGGGCCTGAACTAGTTCCATGAAATCAGTGATGTTAGAAATAAGCCCGGATTTTAATGGCGGTTATCCCTTAATGATTGCATGTTTATTTCATTATCATCAGGACCCGTGTCAGCTCCATGTTGCCTAAGGGTAGTTCTGTCGTTGTAGGGACCTCTGTAAGCTCTAGCTTGACCGAGGGCAGTTATGTCGCTGTGTAGGCCTTTGAACAGTGCAGCAACTGAGACAAGTACAGCAGTGCAGGCTAGAATGTAGAAGAGCAAACTGTACGGGAATCCAACAGAGCTTCTATTTTCCAGTCTGTCAATGCGAACATCCGCGACAGTATTCACCAGAAAAACGTAGACATGTTCACCCATGATGACACCTGTTGAATAAAAACAACATCAACAATTTAAACCAGAATTGCATCACCGATTGCAACGGAAGATTCTCGTGCAGACAGTGTAACTCAAGCTCAGGGTATACTTTCTGTTTTTGAATCTAACATGTCCGATATTTTGTGGGATATTTTGATATAAAAACTGTTTTGGGAGTGCCATATTTTTGTATTTTTGACTGAGTGAAAACACCAACTTCTTTGATTCGGAATTCCACGAGTTAATTCAATGATGATACACCTGCACATACTGAGATACATCATAGGCGAAATTACGCCATACATAAAAATAAAACAGCAGCAGGAGAATCTTTCGGACGAATAAAATACAATACAGGATATAATAGTTGAAAGACAGACGACAAGAGAGCCATGATGGTCCTGTATCACTCCAATTCCTTATAAACAAATTTACTATATACCCGATTTTTTTCCGGCTCAAATACACGCGTCTTACGCTGATAAAATAACACACAACAGAAAAAAAAAAAAAAAAAATGCGTATCTACAAGTGTGAAATACGTTTTCATATTTGTATTGATGACGTAACTCACGCGAAAAACATATTGATTTGAAATTTCATTTTTCAAAATTTACGCTATGATATTTATCCGCCTTTCATAAATATGACCTTAGTAGCTACTACTGCAGTGTTTGTTTTATCTTGCTTGCCAATTTACGAATAAGATGTCAAGAACTGCAAAATTTTGTCTTTTAAAGTGAAAGGTATATAATAAAAGGAATATTATATTTTAGTAACTGTCCTGGAGCTTGTATTTACATCTCGCTGCGTAAGAAAATTTTGAAATCACACTCAACCTTTGCTCTCACGCGATATCAAATTTTCTCACGCTGCTCGAATTAAATACAAGCCCAAGGAAAGCAACTCTAACACGGATGTTTAACCCTAAGAAAAAACAAAGCTGAAATAATGTCAATGAATACAAGCATATCTAATGAAGTATTACTCTCAGTATATTTCAATGAAACTTGACATACAATATTTGGACAACAAGATATCCAAAACCGTCGTTGCAGAACAAAAAAAAAAAAAAAAAAAAATGGCATGAATGGTGAAGATTAAAAAAATACAAACCTTGTTTCGTTTATGTATTCAAGACACCATCGTATAACCATTGGCATCAAAATAAATCGTCATAATAAAAATTGAAATGTTAACTAATAATCTTGTAGTGCATGGTAACAACCAAGGAAGATAAATGTAAAATACTGTCATGTGCAAAAAGACGTTACTTCCCCTATAATTGAATTATAAGATAAATTTTACATCTTCTTATCACCAATAGTTGAGTCGGGAAAAAAAGGCAAACCCCATTTTTGTCGGTTGAAAGTTAAATCAAGAAATCCGAATAAAAAAAAAACAAAGGATTCTTTTGCCAATATTTTGAGAATTCCGACTTGCGGTTTTGGCAGTTCAAAGTTTTTTACGAAGAAGGTTTTCAACGTGTTTCAATTTTGTTGCAGTAGTAAGCACAGTTTTGATCAAATTTAAGATATTTAAAAAAATGTCTAGAGAGGCAAACGGCCCAATTATTTCTGTAAAGTTTTGTGAATAAAAAAAAGTTAACGGACGCATACACAGAAACACACAGGGCAATGACATCAGTTGCTAAGCTTTGGCCAGTGGAGATAAAATTGGAGGTTAAAAGCCCCGTAAATACACATTATAACACAGCACAAATCGAAGCAACATTACTAAACAAAAGTAATCTACCTAATATTACTACCAAAATTACAAATGAATTCAACACGGAAGGTCATATCAAAAGGTCATATCAAAGCATAACTGAGAAAGACGAAGTATTGCTCAATATTTATCAGAAAAACTCTTGAATTTATGATGCGTTACTCTACTACACGACTTTAAATAACAAAACGACATATCTTAAAGCCACATTCCGGTAAGTCCCGGTTAGTGATCGAGGGGAAACTGTGTTGAACCGGTAGAACCCTGGTGACACGATGATAATCCGTGACAATCCCGGATAGACCCTGTTGAACCGGCAAACAACCTTTGGTGTTTTAAAATGTTTAATACTACCTGGGATCACCGGGAATGATGTCGAGAACCAACTTGATCCATAAATGTATGGGGCACTGCTGGTACGTCAAAGGCATTACCGGGTCTCTACCGTTCCTCTACCGTGATAAACCGTAGCACTCCGGCGTGATTCGGACAACTGTTAACCAATGCTTTTTGAAAGTCAACTGTTGGGGACTATAGGATTTCATTTCAGCTGTCCACGTTTGTCTGTCTAACCATCTGTCCGGTCAAAACAGTTTTGTGGCTTTATATCTCCTGTGCCCTTTCAAATAATTTCAGAAGTCAAACGTTAACCTCATTACTGTAATGATTTTTAAGGGCGGGGGTATAGCTGTATTTCAAGCTGTATTGCCAACTTGTTTAAAGAGCATTGGAGCGATAGAAGGACGTCATGAGACTCTCAGTGTTTTAGCTGACATGAACACAAAGTGCTGAAGGTGAGCTTTTGTGATCGTGGGCCACATTTTAAGCCCAATACTCATGAAAATTAATCAAAATGTTCTCTTTATAATATATCGGCCAAATTTGAAATAGCATCACGTTTGGTAAAAAATTAAGTCCTGGGACATATCTAGAAAGACCTTTTTGGACCACATGTTTAGTCAACAACTTTTTGAATCCCATATACTGACTTTTCTCAGGTTTTCGCTTTAGAGGCATTGGTCCTCTTCCTTTACATGTCAGTTCATTTCTTTCAGAATAAGCTACAACTTTCCTACATTATTATTGTCAAATGTAAAATATTCAGCATTTGTCTTGTTTATATAAATGAAATGGTGATTTCACTTATTGTAGAGGTACATGTGTCTTGTATTTTTTCTAAATTCTTGGTGACTAGCGATTTCACCTGTATGAATCATGTTGTGTCACCGGCGCACAACCATGTTTTATGGGACAATGTCGGTGTTCATTTTTTTTTTTTTTTTTTTTGCGGGGGGGGGGGCAATCTGTGTAACACCGGACTTTACCGGGATAAAAAGGGAAAACGGCCGTAAATACTCCGTGTACATCGGGAAATAGCCAGACTACTTCGGGATTGAAATTCAAAGATTTTTCTCTTCAAGACCAGGAAAACGTCGGGATGACGTAGGTAATGTGAGATTGCAACCCCTGATTGTTTAAAAAAAAGGTACCTAATTATCACGATTATAGGTTTTTCTATACCGGGAGGCAGGGACCTTCAGTGTCTGGGTTCTAATTTTCCGGTAAAATACAACTCAGACACAATAGTGGCGACGAGAAGCGGATAGGGGTTAGGGGGTGACAATTTAGAAAAAAAAAAAAAATGTACACAAACATATCGTTTTACTGTAGTTTGTTTTTTTCATGGTTATTCTGAAGCTGTTCGTCACTCGTCTGCATCTAAGGAAAAAAATACAGAAACGTTTCTATAAGTTAAACTGTTAAAAGCATTAAACTGAAAATTGTGAAAAAACAAGTTTCTTCATTTTTTTTTTTTTGTAAATACATAATATTGTAACAAAGAAATATTTAAAAAAGTTGTTCATTAATTTTCATATTAACCAAATGGCCTATAAGGGCATGTTTCATGAATAACTTACCAGCAACGGCCATTGTAAGAGATAAAATACTGCACATTATTGGAACAGGTTCCCGCTTTCGGTATTTCTTTAGCAAAGTGATGACGGAAATCAGAGTACAGAACCAGACTACGATTACTCCGACTTGATGGTGCACAACGCCAAGGATGTATCCTGTTTCTAAAGATTTTAAAGAAAGGAATAGTGTTAGTAGTATAGTTTACTTTTTAAAATAATACTATGATCGGCGATCGGCTCTGGGATGGATTCAATGATAAACATGTTCTTTATAGGAAAAAAAAAAAAAAAAAAACTCATGACGAGGCGGAGGAGTCACTTATAAAATCGAGATTTGTCTATTACGATCGTGTTTATCATTGAACCCATGCTAGTGTTTACACAACTGTTCTTGAAGCGAACCAAAACAATGAAGACCTATGTACCCGACCCTTTGAAATTGGGAAGGTATATCGATTAGGTTATGAAGGGATAAATTCCACCTCGATCGGCGTATAAAGCAAGTATTATACTGATCGAAGAAAGTAAACAGAGATTTGAAAAAGGCGAGGTGGTTGCTATTAAGGCTGTGACCCTCGTGGAGAGAACTGTTGAACAAGCCAAGAGTAAACTGCGTAGGTGAGGTTTCGTTTTCGAGGATACCGTTAAAACATGGGCTTGGAAGAGGGAACAAGATGAAGAAGACTTGCCGATTACTATTAAACAACAGCGACGTGAGCTAGTTAATTAAAAAATCATAATATCCCGCAGAGCGACACGTCTCGCATATAGACAAATCCAGATTTTAGTGTCACACAGGTCTTCGACATAAATGCATGCAATATATGCGATATTGCATATCGCAGTTTAAACGGAGGGATAATATGCTGCGTCCCAAAGAAAGGGTTCAACAGCAGTACCAAGATTCCGACATGAAATATTCCGAGGTCATGCAGCAACAGACTTACGAAAGCACTGATGAATCAAAGAGAGAAGAGAAGTAGCAAAATATGACCCATGGGATAGTCTCATACAAAAGGCAACTGAACAATGTCAAGAAGAATTTGAAGAGGCAGTATCTAAGCTTATCTGACACAGAACATTAGGTATAACGGAGGCACGACACAAGGCGTACAAAGATTTACAGTCCATTTATCGGAATGTACTGGTTAACGTCTTAACGTACAGGATAGCGTGCTTTAACGCAACGAGAAAGGATCCAGAGTGTTTTGCTACCGATTAAGTGGACATGGAGGATTTTACTAGGAACGATGCTGAAGAATATGCCATTAGCAAACGCAAATATTTCTTGGATTCCATCCTCGATGACTTCCACTGACCCACCGACAGTGGAAACATTTGACCATGACTATGAAAGTGATGAAGTGGTTATAGCAGATAACTAGATAAACGACCATTTTGAAGAGTTAAACTAATGATATTATACTAGTATTCCGGTTTTACTATGTTTTAATTCAAATCGTAATAAAAACAGTAAAATGTCTATAACACATATTTGTTTCATTTTACACACCCGCCTTGAGGTCTGTCTGTCCGAAACCTCGAAGCTGATCATCAACTACTGCCTGACTCCTCGCAATTCTCCTTGTACCTCCTCGCCACTCATACACCATTGACATCCACTCTGCTAACCTCCTCTTTTCCTTTTCTTAACTTAGTTTGATGCCACTGACAACCGTAATTGTAACACTGACAATCGAGTTGTACTCAATAAAAGTGTAGTGGTCGACGATTTTTTTTCGAGTATTGCTCGGATAAGACACACACCGATCTATCATACTCGGGAAGGTCCCTAGAGGTCGAAACTATGCTTAACTCAATCCGCACCGGGGTTCCTGAAAGTCTGAGAGGGTGCTGTAGACAGTCTCAGACCAATCCATTATATTAGGGAAGGTCCCAACAGGTCGAAACTGGGCTTACCTGGATTGGCACTGGGGTTCCTTATAGTCTGCGAGGATGCTGGAGATAGTCGCAGACCGATGCATTATAGCCGAGAACGTCGCAAAAGGTCGTAACTCAACTTAATTGGACTGGCATCGGGGTTACCGAAAGTCTGAAAGTCCGGAGACAGTCGCTGACCGATGCTTAAAGTCCCGAGATTCCAAAAAGGTCGAAACTAGGCTTATCTCGATTGGTACCAGGATTTCTGAAAGTCCGAGACTGTGAAAGACACAGTCGCATACCCATTTGACCCATTAACTCGATAGGCACCGGGGTTCCTGAAAGTCAGCGTGTGTCAGAGACAGTCGCAGACCGATGCATAAGACTCGGGAGGGTCCCTAGAGGTCGAAGCTATGATTAATTCGATAGGCACCGGGGTTCCTGAAAGTCAGAGTGTGTCAGAGACAGTCGCAGACCGATGCATTAGAATCGGGAGGGTCCCTTGAGGTCGAAACTATGCTTAACTCAACTGGCACTTTGGTTCCTGAAAATCTGCGAGGGTGATGGGGATAATCAAAGGCCGATGCATCATACATGTACTTAGGAGGGTCCCGAAAGGTCGAGACTCGGTTTGACTGGATTTGCACCGGGGTTCCTGAAAGTCTGAGAGTCTGCCGGAGACATTCTCATAGCGATACATTCTACTCCCGAGTGTGCAAAAAGGTCGAAATTGGGCTCAACTCGACTGGTATTGCGGTTCCTGAAAGTCTGAGTGTGTCAGAGACAGTCGCAGACCGATGCATGAGACTCGGGAGGGTCGCTAGAGGTCGAAACTATGCTTAACTTGATTGGAAGTGGGGTTCCTTAAAGTCTGAAGGTGTGCAAGAGACAGTCGTAGCAACGCCGGGATTACCTGCTGAAACGAACTCATTTGCATTTATATAAAAAAAAACTGTCATTTCTTTTGTGCTCTCTTGAATAGACTTGTCAACGTGATTAATGATACAACACGTATTTGAACCCTATACCCTCCAAAGGGCGGGAAGAAAGAGCCGATCGCCGAACACAGTTATACCTTAAAAAAAGTTAACTATACTACTGTTTTTTTGATGTTATATGCTACTAGTATTTGTTTTATATTCATCAGTGATCTCTAAGAATGCTCAGTGAGAGAAAGCACTATAAACTTAGACTAAAAAACATAACTTCTGCAATGAAAGTTTAACTTTTGCATTGAAATTATAGATACAGACACACCATGTCAAAACTAGTTTCTATGCACCAAACCGTATCGTTGAATATGACAGAGTTTTCCGTCGTACGACTGACATGCTCATGACGTACCGAAACCTATGCAATGTCTAAACGATTTTTATATGCTCGTGTATACATCTTTATTTCTATTTATTTCACACAAAGTAGAGATTTAAATCAAGAAGATGATTATTTGTAATCGACCAGTCAGAATGTTTCATAGAGAGTTCACTGTACAGATAACGCTTAATACGAAATGTACAGGTAAAGCATGAGTCCTGTCTGTAGCTAATTTATGTCAAACTTACTCCTAAACGCTTACATTTAAAAAGTTACATCCCTTTTCGACTTGGATAAATGCATATTCCTCTTTCTATCGAGAGAATAATATATTTTGTGGGACATTAATGCATTGGTTTAAGCGGTAAAGGCTCTCCATTTGGCATGGGCTCTATAAAATCATTAAAGACATCCAACTTGAATTTACACAATTCACTCGTTTTTTTTCCTCACTTGGCAAAGTTCCGGACATTTAGCATAGAAGAAATAGAATAGCTTCATATTTACGTTGATTATTGACTTTTGCTTTCATTGAATTAGAACTGGGGGCAATATTGCGACCCCGGGCTCGGCTATCGTAATAGTGATACTCTTGATTCTCGTTCGACTATAGAAATTTTCATCATTTCCGGAAATATTATATTATCTTGTTTTTTTTTTTAAGTCGCAGCAGTTTTTTCTTCGTGCACTTGCAGGTCCTGTACCATCCAAAAAATAAACAAGTCCTACATTAAACATTGCTTATTTCAAATCAGTAGGACAAAAATTTAGTATTCAGATTTTATCAAACTACTGGAAATCTTCCTTTATTTCACGAGAAAATGTTAATACGAACTTGAATAATTCAAATTAAAAAAATATCTCTAATTATACACTCTTCCATTATGAGGATCGTGATAATTCCCTGAATGTATGACATTCATATATTCATCATTAAATATCTAAACCTTAGTTTACATTGTGGTCAGATTACAGACAATTCCCTAAAACACTCCCGTTGCATCAAGAGATAGGTTCTCATAGTTATATGATGTTACATATATTCGTAGAGCTATTATCATGCACAGTCATCTGTGACATTTATGCTTTTTGTAACCCTTGGCCACACAATCCCGAGTTTGGACGAGCTTCAGGGGGAGAAGGCTTTCAAAAACATCGTGCGAAAAAGAGAAACTGCTGTTAACCAGTATTTCCTTTTTCTCCCACAATGTTTCCTACTCTTCCACAAACAGTTTTCAATTTAATTAACATTCTTGTCGCCTGCAAATGCTTTCAATCAGTCCGTTAAGTAAAGATGAAAACATCGATTATTTCAATACGGGTAAGACATAAAGTAAAGATGAAAACATCGATTATTTCAATACGGGTAAGACATAGTATCTCATTCACATTTTCGTTGAATCTAATGTTAAAAACGTCCAGACAACACTCCTTTTCCGTTGAAAAGATATAAACGTATGTGTATCTACCCAATAGTTCGTATGAGTCATTAGTATTTATACAAATTGTAATAATTGTGTTACCTGTGGAAAATAAGTGCAGCAACAATTCTTGTCTCTCATAGAAGAGACAGTGCAAATTGCTGCTTAACTACTCGATAATTATAATCGCTGCATTTTTGAACAGTACAAAAGACGATAGACGGTATTTAAGGACACATTAACCATACAGTGTCTTGTGTTTCAAAATTATATTTCTTTTTAGATCTACCTAAATGAATATAAAGTGACTTGTTATCATGCATAGTTACTCTTATTATCCCTGAAAAGAAAAACAAATAATAACAATAATAATAATAATAATGATAATAAATAGCAGAAATAGTAGAAGCGGTAAATATGGTAATTTTAATATCAATAACAATTGTAATGAAATCCCTAGCAGAAGGAGTGCTCTTCTATAAATCAGGTAAGATTGTTGTTGAAACAGGTTTAGTACAGCATTTTAATACATGCTTTGGAGGTAAATGACTGAAGTAAAACTACACTCAGCTCGTTGGCTGTCAAGGTGGCATATGTATGAATCACAAATACTATTTCCATCGGACTTAGGTTTCAAGACTTTCAAGCACATTTTACCGACGCACAACACAAACTGAATGGCAGTCGTAAGGACAAACACGTGGACAGAGCAAAATAATGTCACCTGTCCTGAATGTGGTAACCTTGTGAAAATCAGGCAGGCGGACAAACGGACGGACGTCCTTTCGGAGTGGAACAGTTTTAATATGAAAAATACTATAAGAAATGCATTGTAAATAACAAGGACAGCATACCTATCAAACCCAGTGTGAAGTAATTCTTGCAAACACAATTCAAGCTTTCAAAATTATCAAGTCGAGCGGCCTATTCTCAGCTCACCTTTTCCACCTATGACAGAAAATATATCAACTCATAAATAATTTTATTATACTCCTATAATTTTTCAAGCTAAGAATATATGCGTCGCATACGGATAAAATAACACGCGGCAGAAAAAAATCCGTATCTACACAGTGTCAAATACGGTTCCAAAAATAGTATGATGACATATCTCGTACACGGAATACGCATGCATTGGTTTACGGTTTGATTTGTCAACATGTTACGCTGCGATATTCATCCGCCAGTCATAAAAACGAAGTTACTACCGACTAATCCATTGTTTGTTTTATTTTGTTTTCCGTTTTCAAATGATATGTCAATGATTGCAATAGTTTGTCCTTGAGGGTTATAGGTATATGATAAAAGAAATATTATGTTGTAGTAACTTTTATAGTCCTTGTATTTGCTCCACACAGTGTAAGAAAATTTTGACTTCTTGCAGGACCTTCGATATCGCGCGATATCCCATTTTCTCTCGCTGCTCGAATCAGATACAAGGACCAGGAAAGTAACAACAAAATAATATTCCGGATTTATTTTATACCTGAAAATTTTCCGGCTCAAAAACATGCGCGGCACTCGGATTAAAAAAAAAAAAAAATTGCACAGAGTCAAATACGGCTCCACATGCATTGATTTTGGATTTGATTTGTCAAAATGTTAGGCTATGATATTCAACCGCCAGTCATAAAAACAAGGTTGTTGCCGACTAATTATTCCATTATTTTTTTTTTACCATTTTCGAAAGAAATGTCAATGGTTGCAACAAATTGCGATTAAATGTTGTAGGCTTATATAATAAAGGAATATTATGTTGGAGTAACTTTCCTTGTGCTTGTGTATGCTTCTCACTGCATAAGAAAACTTTAACATCTCGCTCCACCTTGGGTCTCGCGCGTGATCACATTTTCTCACGCTGCTCGAAACAAATACAAAGACCAGGAAAGTTACTACGGCATATTATTCCGTATGATATATTATGTGACAGATTCCAGCTCTAGATAAAAGACATACAACCATCACAAAACATGTCTTTATATTGATATACATGTATCAGAATAACGAATGTTCCTTTTCTCAAATCGTAAAATATATACTTACTATCAGATTATTTCGAGAAACGAAACTGGAAAGGGTTGAATCAGAATCAAAGAAGAGGGTCATAGTGGCCTTGAAGTCCCTCACCTGAGCCTTTTGATCAAACATGACCCATTAATTTCCTATCGTGATATTTAGACAAACATTCTAATAAACTTTCACGGGTATTGACCTTCTTTTTGATCCAACTTAGCCCATTTTCAAATTTGTAGTAGATATTATAAAGAGAAACATTCTGACCGACCTTCCATTATTTTGATACTGAAAATGTGGCCTCAAGAATGTACATATGGTTTTCCTAACATTTGTCCAAGTGACCTACATTTTGACCTGACGTAACCTGTTTTCAAACATGTCCGAGATACTATCAGGACTAAAATTCTGACCAATTCCTAAGTGTTTGGGGCTGGAAATGTAGCATCTAGAGTGTATACAAGCTTATGAGACTAATAGGGCGGTCTCTAGAGTGTACACAAGGTTTTACAAAGGTTTTGATCTGACATGACGCATTTTGCAACGAGTCCGAGATATCATCAAGACAGACTTTCTGATAAACTTTCATGAGTATTGGACAGAAAAGTTGACCTCTAGAGTGTACACAAGGTTTTTCTAAGATTTGATCTGCTGACCTAGTTTTTGACCCGTGACATATTTTCAAACTCATCTGAGATATCATCGAGAAAAACAATTTGATAAATTTTCATGAGCACTTGACTTAAAATGTGGCTTGAAGAGTGTATTCAAGCTTCTTCTACTGTTTGACCTGGTGACCTTGTCCTAAACTTCAATTTGTATAAGACAGAAAATGTAGCCTCTAGAGTGTACCGATTTTTGAAAGATTTGCTCCCGTGACCCTAGTTTTTGACCTGACGTGACAACTTTTCAAAGTCATCACTTTCATGGGTATCAAACTGAAATTGTGGCCTCCCGTACGTACACAAGATTTTTTTTGAATTTGACCTGGTGACCTAAGTCGTGACACGACGTGACCGGTTTTCAACGTCCATCGAGCTATCATCTAGACAAACAATCTGACTCAATGTCATGAGTATCGGTCTGAAATTGTTCCCTGTTGAGCGTACACAAGATTTTTCTAAGATTTGACTGTTGACCTAGCTTTTGACCCGACGTAATCTATTTTCAGACTCGTCCGACACATTATCATGACAAAAATTGTAACCAAGTTTCCCGAGTTTTGAGATTTTTGCTCCGGAGCACGCAGTGAAATCACTGTTGTCCTGTTTTTAAGAATTATCATATTTCAAATTGTCAGATTCAAATCTCTTAAAATTACGCCAACGTAATGACTGGCTACACTTGACATTCTATGTGAAATTTCTGATGTCACTTCCAAAAAAGAATGTTAGTCCCAATCGATGGAAAAATAAGGTAAAAATTGATGGTCTCGAAAGCTGTAGAAATTTGCGCAGTGATAAAACTCTGTTTAAACTTATGACATAGTCCGTCGGAAACGTAAAAGAAGCTGGGGTAAATCCACAATTGAAAAATAAAATCGGTATTTAAGTGGCATGCGCGGTTTAAAAAAAAACGAGGAAAGGGTTTCGATGACGACCCGACAAAGGGCATCGACATAACATTACATCCTAGTTAAATGATGTTAATGTCATGGAGTGCTCCACGTAGCCGTTATGATCGTTTTAAAAGGAGTCATAGCAATTTAATTTTTGAATCTTGTCTGAAACCTCCCAATTTTGTCCTTTATAAAAGGATTCTAAAGATACAAATATTTGAGTGTAATAGTACCAGGAGTTTTGTTTCAATTAACAAATTCCACAAACCTCGTACAACAGTCGTTTGGTTGGAAATAAATGGATATTGTTAAATAAGATAAAAGACCGGCGTCGCGTTTGAAACCCTCTACTTCATGAAAAAAATTCAGACTGGTCCAGACTGAAAGCGTTTGTAGACGAAAAAATAAAAATGAGGAATTAAAATTTATTTTCAGAAAGGTAGAAACATTGTGTGAGAATGGGGAAACGCTGGCTACCAAAATTTTCTCCTTTTTCGACAGTGTTTTCAAAAGCTTTCTTCTTCGGGGTCATTAAAACTTTGGATTATTTGGTAAACGGATAATATTAGCGAAGTTTAACTTAAAATACCTCTACCAATGTTTATGTATTTTGCTTTCATGAGGAAATATTATGTGAAGATAATAAAACATTGCTTGACATCTAAACTATACCTCTTGGGCATAATCTCACATACCTTAACAAACGTGCCATACAGGCTAATTTCATACCTATAACATTTGTCAATTTATTGAAGTTTATTAAATTTACTTGGTTAAAATTCCCGATCTCAATAAAAAATCTTCCTTTGAATATTTTGTCAATTCAAACAATCTCCTTTTACTTATAGAATTTAATATGGGTAGTCATAAATGACGCAAATTTGTTTTGTACTATGATAGTAAAGAAACTTCACTAAACCGAGGCCGTGACAAACTGATTGTTTTCTGTTTTTAGTTATAGGAGAGCTAATTGTTGGAAAAATATTTTACAAAGGAGCGCGACATGTAAAATGTGTCGTATAGCACTTTTTGTTGTTGTTCTTGTGTAAGGATGAGGACAATAGACATGAGAGAGAGAGAGAGAGAGAATACTAACGCAAGTTAATCTTCCTTGTCCCACTGGCTTCATTTTTCATTGCATCGAACTGATCTGAGTGACTTCTCGTCTCGCAGGATTTCGGTTCATTACTCCCCACACAGTGCACATAATAGAATAAACCACTCTGATACGAATAGTTATCGCCGGAACGAATTAGCCATCCAGGTGTGCTGATAGCCACAGTTTGAAGGAGAAGTGATACCCCAAGAGCAATCAATGTCATTTTCCGTATACGGGTGGTTGTTGATACATGACTGCCCGCTGCCTCTTGCTGGTTGTTGTGTACGGGTAAATACGACGAAGCTTGCATGTTTCAGTTTCAATCAAGTGTAGAACTTTCAAATACACAAATGTTTAACGCACCAAAGAGATATTTCGTCTGATACGTTCAGAACTTAATTTATATTTGATCTCGTATATGGACTGAGGAAGTTAAAATAGTCATAAATTGGACCGCATTTTTTTTTTTTTTTTTTTGTTTCTTTGTTAACAAAGTTTTACGAAAGAAGGGATTTTTTTAAAGCATAAATTTCCTGTGCATTGTCTGTATTCATTAAATACATCGGATAGGACGAGGGATTTTCTTAATTCTTAAACACACAATCCCGAGTTTAACCAACCCTGAAAAAGAGGGCTTTTTAGCTCACCTGAGCACGAAGTGCTCAGGGTGAGCTATTGTGATCACTCACCGTCCGTCTGCGTCCGTCGTCCGTCCGTCCACATTTTTTTTGTTTACACTCTAGCATCTACAAATATTAACCAATCAGCACCAAACTTGGTCAAAATGTATATGACCATAAGATCTCGGATGAGTTCGATTATGGGTCTAATCGGACCAGAACGACTGGAGTTATTTGCCCTTCAATTAGAAAAATTGCTATATTTGACTTTGTTTACACTCTAGCATCTACAAATATTAACCAATCAGCACCAAACTTGGTCAAAATGTATATGACCATAAGATCTCGGATGAGTTTGATTATGGGTCTAATCGGACCAGAACGACTGGAGTTATTTGCCCTTCAATTAGAAACATTGCTATATTTGACTTTGTTCACACTCTAGCATCTACAAATAATAACCAATCAGCACCAAACTTGGTCAAAATGTATATGACTATAAGATCTCGGATGAGTTTGATTATCTGTCTAATCGGACCTGAACGACTGGAGTTATTTGCCCTTGAATTAGAAATATTGCTATGTTTGACTTTGTTTACATTCTAGCATCTACAAATATTAACCAATCAGCACTAAACTTGGTCTAAATATATATGACCATAAGATCTCGGATGAGTTCGATTATGTGTCTAATCGGACCAGAACAACTTGAGTTATTTGCCCTTGAATTAAAAAATTGCTACATTTGACTTTGTTTACACTCTAGCATCTACGAATTTAAACCAATCAGCACCAGACTTGGTCAAAATATATATGACCGTAAGATCTAGAATGAGTTTGATTGTAGGTCTAATAGGACCAGTTATTGCTGTGTCATGGAAAAAGGGGGCTTGACGTATATTTTCATTGGGGACCAATATGTCTTTAACTACAGGACAAAATGTCATGAAACTTCATCTTTTCATTGTTTACTGCAAGCCACAGACAATAGTAATTTGTTTTTGTTTTTATTACATGAAATGCCATGTCATGAAAAAAGGAGGCTAAATGCTTAATTTCGTCATGGACCAATAACCGTCTGTTTGTCCATCTTTCAGGTCAGATATCTTCTAAAATCCTTGACAAAAACTAATAGAAATTCATACAGGTGTTCCTAATGATGTCCGCTGATATTTATTGGTTTCTTTTCCTTTTTGATACCAAATACTGTCTCATAGGAAAAAGGGGCTTCATGTATATTTCCGTTAAGGATTAATATACATGTATCTTCAACTCAAAATCCTGGACAAAAAATTGTGAAACTTCATACACGTGTTCCTTATGATAGTCCGCCAATATCATTAGTTTAGCTTTTTTGATTAAATGTCGTGTCATGGAAAAAGGGGGCTTCACATATATTTTCATTGTGGATTAATATCTCTTTAACTACAGGACAAAATGTTATGAAACTTTATCTTTACGTTGTTTATCACAAGCCACAGAAAATGGTTAGGCTATTTGTTAGCTCACTTGAGCACGAAGTGCTGGGTGAGGTATTGTGATTTGTCGTTGTCCAGCGTCCGTCTTTCCACAATTCCTTTAAACATCTTCTCCTCCTAAACCAATCATGTTGAAACTTGACAGGCATATTCCTTGGGTGAAGTTCTACCAAAGTTGTTAAAAGAATTGAATTAACCCTTTAACTCTAGGGGTCACAATTTTGGGCAAAATATATATAGAGCAAACTTTAAAAATGTTTTTGTCTGAAACTAGAAGGCCTAGAGCTTTGATATTTGGTATGTGGCATTTCCTTGTGGACTTCTACCAATTTTGTTCAAATGATGCCCCTGGGTCAAAACAGGACATAAAGGTATACAGAATGAACTTTAAAAGTCTTGTTCTATTTAACCCTTTACCACACAATCCCAAGTTTTAAAGCCTGTGAGAAATAAGGCTCTTGAAAATATTGTGGGAAAAAGAGGAAATACTTGTAACCAGCATGTTTTCCTTTTTCCACAATGATTTTCCACCCAACCAAATTCAAATTTAAATTTTTGAGTCACATTTATTTTGTTGTCAGCAAATGGTTTGAATTTGGACAAGTCTTAACCCTTTAAGCGCCTTTCACTACTATAGTTGCCTTTGTGTCCAGTGTAGATCAAGATCAGACTGCACAAATTGTGCAGTCCGATCATTGATCTATACTGTCTGCTTTGTTGAAACACTGCAGACAAAAGGCATCCACGCAGTTGTTATCATCTTGGACTCATTCTGGAATGAAAATGGCCTTTGGGTTTAAGGATTAAATTTTGTTTTTGTTCATGATTTGAGCCAAGCCTGTTAGCTCATTACCTACAGGGCTAGCTATGCAGGGATGTCAAGTTTAAATCTCAGTCGGGCCAAGCACTCAGGTAACCAGGATTTTTTAAACTTTTTCCACAATGTTCTCTGCCCATCCCAAATCTAAGTTCATTTTTTGAGACAAATTTATTTTGTTGTCTGCAAATGCTTTGAATTATAGACCAGTCTAAAATTTTTATTTGGTAAAGAGATAAAGATAGACCAAGTAATATGCATATGTGTTGTAGGCAATACTATCTTGCAGAATATAAGGCATATATATCCAAGATCCAGCTGCAGTCTGATCTTTATCTACATTGTCTGATAAAACATCCTGTCTTGCGTACCCCTAGCCTTGGTTCCCACCTGATCATTTTTTCCTATTTTTTATCTATTCAGGACGGACGGATGCAGTTTAAATTTGACATGAAGCCCCCTTTTTCCATGACACAGCAATAAATTCCAAAACCCTGACAGTATGCGCTAGGTCACTTGATGTGTGAAAATTTCGTCCAAATCTGTTGAGATATGTCCAGTAATTAAAGAGATACTGGTGAAAAATGAAATATAACATGAAGACCCCTTTTTCCATGATGCAGCTATGAATTGCAGAACCTTGACAATATGCGCTAGGTCACATGATGAGAAACATTCTGTGAAAACTTTTGAAAACATTGTGGGAAAAGGAAAAAATGCTGGTAACCAGCATTTGCTCCTTTTCCCCACAAAGTTTTCTACCCTGTCAAAGAAATATTGTGTCACTTGAGCCAATATGAAAATGTAGTCTGCAAATGCTTTCAATTTGGACAGATCTAAAATTTTGCCATGTGGTAAAGGGTTAAAGGCTTTGACAGCATTTTTCTCTCTGGCTGTTAGGATGTATCTTTCAACATTGTGTTCATTGTATTTTGAGTTCATTTTTGTTCATTTGTTCATTCATTTAACTCTGTAGTACAGATTTTATCTCGCAAATCTTAGAAGTCATTATAATTTTTGTCTTAATTTATAAATAAGTTTATGAACCCCCACCCCGATAGATTTTGGGCATATACTCCACCATGAATTGAAGTACCTTTTGAAAGATCTGTTCAGGTAGGGCCAAGGTCAATGTCACACTTGAAGGTCAAATTTTTGTAAGCTGGACACACTGAAAGGTTGGTGCAAGACTATTTCAAGTGTAAATACATTGTTTATGTGTTTACAATAGCAATTACCCATGAACATGTCCCTGGACAACCACTGTAGTTGTTGGTGTATTTAACAACATTATAATACTAACTTGTATAGAAAGTCTTGAATTGGCAAACATTCCGTACCAAGTTTGTTCAAATCAGGCAACTTTTTGCCACACACCAATAGGCCTAGGGCTTTGTTATTATTCCTTCAAAACTCTGTTCTGGAGGTATATAGGAGTCAGCTTGTCGGTCCATCCATCCATCCATCCATCAGTCTTTCTCTAGCATTTTCTTGTCAGAACTAGTTGTCAACAACTACAGGACAGATTTCATTCAAACTTTAGAGAGCCTCGGTGCCAAGCAAGAATGTGCATATTATATTTTGGTGACGGTTCATTGAATTTTTACAAATTTATTTTCCTTTTATGAAATTTCTTGTTCTCCCTATTTTTCAACAACTATTGGACAAATATCATTCAAACTTCTCACAAATATTTATATAACTGGGTTTGGTTAAGAAAGATTATCTTCTTGTCTAAACCAAGAAGACCTAGAGCTTTGGCCTTGCACTTCGATATTTGGTATTTATCGTCATTGTAGACCTTTACTGCTTGGTACTCAGGTGAGCGATATAGGACCACCATGGTCCTCTTGTTAGAAGTCTTTGACTAAAAGAGAAAATGCTGTACACCGGCATTTTCCCAGAATGTTTTCTAACATTTTATCGACGAATTCCATCTTTTCAACCATGTTTAACGTGTCGTCTGCAACAGCTTTCAAATTGAGCAAGTTTGATATTTTGAAGTCTGGTAGAGGGTTACATTAACTTTTCCGCAGGGTACATATGAGGTGTGATCAGAAAGGACATGGACCAGTGCCTGCATCGGAATATTATTGTAAAAATCAACTTGGAATGTTTACCGTTTTTGAAAGTAACCTCCTTTGAGTTATACATGTATGTACCTATTCATTCTTGATTCCCAGGCGCTAAACACGTTCGAACTCAACACGTGACATTACTCTTTAAGGACCCGGTCATAGCGAGGGTTAGCTCCTCTCTGCTCTGTGTGTGCCACATAGAGAATCTTTCCAAAAAGAAACTAGTCAGAGGTCACAAGGAGTCAGGTTTGAATTATAGGGAGGGATAACTATTGTTTCTATGTTTAGTTTTTGCAAAGTTTCCTGTACAAGTGTGGCTTTGTGAGCTAGGGCGTTATCTAAAGTGACGTCACTCCGCAGGACTTCTGGCTGTTCTTTTTCGTATGGTGTTTGTGAAATATATTTGAATAATGTTGACATAAAACTCAGCATTGACTGTTGCATGTATAGATACAACATAATTTAGAAGAAAAAAAAGGCGAATAGAAAAACATGACCAAGTGAGTTAGAAAGTTTGGCGTTTGCAGCGGAAGGCAATGTTCGATGTTCCCATACACTGCCTTGTTGTTTAAGATTCAGCCTCGTTAAAGTGTACCTATCTTTCATCGCGTGCAACAATACGATCAGTAAAGTTTGACCCCTCTACCCAAATGCGTTCTGAAATTTCTCAACATATTTCGACCCTAACCACCATTTACTCGGGCGTCAACAGTCGAAGTACCCACTTTGTACGAACACGCGACATTCCAAGATTGTCAGTCAATATCTCCTGGGCACATCAATATGAAATGTTAAATGTGTCAGCTATTTTCCTGACAGTATCTCTGCGATCTTGTTTTACACGCTGCTCTACACGCGTTATGATTTTGTCTGTGAGTGATGTTGATGGACGGTCAGATTTAGGGTCATCTTTAACAGTATCGCACTCTTCTCTAAACCGGTCAGATCCATTGACGAATATCAGATTTCTTGAGTGCAAAGTCCACTGTTTCTAAATCGGTTTTGATTTCCGATAAATACTCTCTCAGAGTTTGACGTAAAAATTTATGATTATCCTCGGCTCAAATAAAACGTCGTCCGACATTTTGGACCACTAATGAAGTATATGACGTCATTAAAATGACGTCACATTTTACCTACTTCAATATAACCACAGGCCTTTGAACACTAAAATTTTCCTTGGTCGATCATCGAACACTTTTGCAGATTGGTGCATCGCCTGTATATCACGGAATACTCCAATTTTCATTTACACCGTTACTATAAATAGAACATTGGCGATTGCCTCTATATTGTATATAATAAGACAAGGTGTGCAACGAAATCGAAGAAAATTTTTACCTCTGTCCCCTTTGAGAGATAATATTTAACCGAAAACGAAAAAGTAAACCTAGTTACCGTTGCAGATGGGTTCACAAATGATTTTCTTGTGTACCCTGACCTTCAAAAGTTCCAAACGGCTCTTGCCATAAAGCAATTCTCTGATCTAAAAAGAAACTAAGAAACTTCTCCATTTTCTGGATCGCCATGCGCTGACGTCACGCATTTCATTACGACGCAGCGAATTATAACTCACGTGAAAAGACGCGCCAAAGTGTTTGATCAACAAACGGTAAATACGCGTTTGAAAATATGCGAAATGGTAGATGAAAATCGTGATACTGGATTAGATGAAAAGATGAATTATAACAGACGAAATATTATTTAAAAAATGTCATCGATATATCAACAAAATAATTTTAAATTTTTGTTTGAAATAAATAGTTTAGTTTTAGTTCGCTGCAGGATGATAAAATGTGTGACGTCAGCGCATGGCGATCCGGAAAATGTGGAAGCTTTTTAAATATTTTTAGATCAGAGCTATTGCTTGAAAGAGCCGTTCGGAACTTTGAAGGTCAGGGTACACAAGATAAATCATTTGAGAACCCGTCTGCAACGGTAACTGGGTTTAGTTTTCCGTTTTCGGTTAAATGTTATCTCTGAAAGGGGAGAGAAGTAAAACTTTTTTTTCAATTTCGTTGCACACCTTGTCCTACTATATAGGATATAGAGGCAGTCGCCAATGTGCTATTTATAGTAACGGTGTCCGTTAAGGAAAATTTTGTTATCCCGTGATAGATCAATGGAATTTCAGTGGCCTATGATATAACGATATTTTATAGCTTGAGTCAGTTCCAGATAATCAATGCTCATCTATGCAATTTTTATAACCCTACGTGAAGTAGTTTTCAAAATAACGAGGTGGTCCACGTTCTTTCTGATCACCCCTCGTAAAACATCACAAAAGGAGGCGTAAATATCGGACTGGACTATTGCCTTCAGATTAAAAATCTAAAACAGGTATCGTATGCAAATTCGACAAGTCTAATATTTTGTGGTCTGGTGAAGGGTTAAGTTTACTTTTGACAGGGTACATGAAACGCTATAGAAGAACACCTGCATAGCAAAAGGAGGCATCCTTTTCTTTTTCGGGCTGGATAGATCTAGTACCTTAAAATTATCTAAACAAACAGTGAGCGGTGTGTTGACTGCGCTCGTTTAACCCCTTTTCAAATAATCCCATCATTTAACGACCCTAAGGAAAGACAGTTTTGAAGAAATTTTGCGAAAAGGAGAAAATACTGGTAAACCGCATACTGTTAAAGTGGTACAAATCCGTTATTGTTTTTTTTTTTGTTTGATAAAGACTTCATTTCCGCTGATAAAGTTGAATAGTGCAACGAGCACGATTAGGATACGCGAAAAGATGCCCACGGATACACCGGGTCCGGTATGATCAGAGCACAATCCATATACCTGAGCTGAACCCCGGTAGCTTAGTCGGTGACGTACACTACCCCTGACACCAGAGAGATAGCTGGTTTGAATCCATAGCTGGGCAAATTTCTGTCCGAATATTGATATACGTCATTGCAACAGGATTCATTTCTCTCTGTCACAGCTTATGTTTCGACGATGGTCATATGGGAAAGCAACCGTTGGCTTGGGAAGAATACAAGTATTGTGTGCAATACTGGTAAATGAAACTCCTGGAAAGCATGGGTAGGTGCACTGTCCGTTGTGACTTAACTGAAATGTTAAAAAGCGTTAAAGACCATACCAAGAAAAAACCGACACACACACACATTCACACACACAACGTTTCAACTATTTCTGCAATAAAACCCCAGCAATTTGGCTTTTTATCAATAGTTTGAACAAGACAGCAGACGGGCTAGATCCAAAATCAGACTGCACGTTCTGTGCAATGTGATCTTGATCTATACCATCCGAAAAAGCTCCTTTCACCTATTGCGCTGAAACTATGTTGGCTAAAATTACCATTATAGAAATCTTTGAACCTCTTAAAATTACTGAGTTTGATCCGTATGGGCAATCAGGATCTCATAGACCTCTATCAAGCTCCAGATAATTACGGATTATGTATTAGTTACTTAGGAGATAATTGTCTGTTTCGATGTATGATCGAAATTTCTTTCCTCGAGTGAAAGGCGAGGGCCATATTTTCACGAGTGGCGAAACCACGAGTGAAGATACCGCATTGCTTTTCACGAGAGTAAGTACATTTTGGTAGCTAAGTGGGTAACGAAAACGGCTTGAAACCAACGCTTGTATTTCAAGCTCGACCATATGATTTCTGAGGATAGATGATAATCATTGCGATAGGATTTATTCCTCACTCGTCGCTGAACAATATTTCAATGATATTTATGGGGGAAGGCAGCCGTTGTCTCTAAAATTTTTTTTTGAGAAGTACTGACTAGACTAAACCCAAGAACGCATGAAAAGGCGCACTGTCCGCCATAATATAACTATACTGAAACAAGGATGAACACCAAACCAATCAGAATTCGAAATCATTGTCAAATGTATTTACAAAGTAATCAGGTTTATTCCATAAATCATCTTTAATCAATCGTAAGAAGGTTGTACTGCCATTAGTTAATCATGGTCAAATATGGAGTTTGCAATGCTGTCGGTATTTTTTTGTCTTATTCCTGAATCCTTGAATCGTTTACACTCTTGTCAGTCATCAACAAAATTCATTTATCAATCACTGTTAATTTATTTCTCATAGTTAGACAGTTAGTAAAAAAAAAAAAAAAAAAAGTATCCAGATATCTTAAGACCATCCTCGTTGGCCCAGTTCAGATGTATTCCGTAAACTACGTTGATGAATGGTAATACTTCACACCTAGGTTAACGAGGTTGTCTTAAGACTAGACACGTAAATCAATTTGTATTTTGTTTTAAAAATTGATTATAATCGTTAGATATTGGACGTTGTCGTCAAAACCAAAGCACAAAACTTATAATACTAACTGCCATTGGTAAGTGTTTGTATACTGTATTACATCTGAAACAGTTGAGAACCTCTACGATATGGATACATGATATTACTATAATAGTTAGTTACATTCAATCGATTCCGTGACATAACTGATATCAACGAAATAAGCTCCGTTTTTTTAAAGCGGTCATCATTGAATTATTGCATGCTAATTGCATTTCCATCGGGACTTGTGTCTCCTCTTGCTTGACCGAGCGTAGTTATGTCGTTGTACAGGCATTTGAACAGAGCAGCAACTGAGACAAGTACAGCAGTGCAGGCTAGAATGTATAAGACCAAACTGTACGGGAATCCAACAGACATTCTATCTTCGAGTCCAGCCATGCGAATATCCGCGCCAATATTCACCAGATACACGAAGATAACTTCACCCATGATGACACCTGTTGGAGGTAAACAACAACAAGAACAACAACAACAACATATTTAAAACAATTTGCAGCAACAATGGCAACAGAAGATTCTTTCGCAGAAAGTGTAACTCGAGCTCTGTGTGCACTTTCTGTGCAGTCTGTTTTTGGATCCAACATCTCCAATATTTCGAGAACAAAAATGTTTTCGGGTGCATAAATTTGTATATTTGACTGAGTTAAGTAAATCACCTTTCACTAATTCGTAACACCACGAGTTATGATGACACACCTGCATGGCCGCCTACATTACACATTAACATACTGAGATAAAGGCGAAATTACACCACATATAGAAAAAGGACAGCTACAGGAGAATCTTTCGGACGAATAAGATACAACTTTCTTCTATGCTTTTCAATAGTTTATAGATACCTAACAGTGAAGTACGTGTATATCCTTATGACTCATCGGTGAATGTTATTATTCATCGGTAAATGTTATAACTTAAATTTTTGACATGCTACGGATATTTATAGAATATGAATGAATTTTTAGCGGGTACACATCACGTTTTATGACGCGGTCGACATCATTCGTGACGTCATCATTACAGGTAGTCCATATCCGACTAGATTGAATAGATCTATTTCGCTTGAAAACCCCACATATTTTTCACGATGAGCAAAAATTAGACGTGAAAAGAAAGATTAAAGTGAAGGGCATTAAAGAAATAGGATAATTGTTTGTTTCACTGTACGACCAAAATTTCTTTCATTGCGTGAAATGCAAATGTGAATTAAAGCGTTCGCTTTTCACTCGACGGAAATTTCGACCATACACCGAAACAGGCAATTATCCTGTATATATGACAGACAACACATTACTATGCCATAATAATAGTTGAAAGACAGCCAAGAAGAGGGTCATGATGGTTTTGTATCAATTTACTTCCATATAAAAACTATTATACACCTAATTGACATCGACAGAGACAGTTATAGAAAAAACCTCTATCTGTTTCACAAGCCAAGACGCCCTGCCGGGTAGCTGTGGTAACCGCATCTGCCTCGTGACCCAGTGGTTGCAGATTTCGATACCCGGTTGCGGCAAACTTTCTTTCTAGTGATTTTTCATCTGTCACCTCTAATGAATGTGAGAAAGGCAGTCAGTGGCTTGGAAAGAAACCTTTGTCAGTACTGGTGTGAGAAAATCAGGAAACACTTGCATAGATGCGGAGGTGCACTTGCCACCGTGATATGACCTAAGCTATTAAAAACAAACAAACAATTCACAAGCCTAGATGATGTCAATGAATACAAGCATATCTATTGATGTATCAACATAAATTATATCAATAAAATCTGACAAACAGTATTGACAGGAAGATTTCTAAAACTTTCTTTCCTTAGAGAAAAGGTTCATAAAATTTATCTTTAATCAGGCATTATTCAAGTGGTTAAAAACATCCACTATCAAAAAACGTTCTCGGAAAAAAAAAAAAAACCCACACACAGATTAACCTTAACAGATTTATCTCCTTGTCACTCATTAATATCTTTCAGAAATAAAAGTAATTATCCAAATCATCGATAATCTTTATCATATTGAACAAGTACAAACAGGCTGTCATAAAGATAACACTTTTACCGAAAGTCAGGAGCTATTTTTTTCCAACATCCTCAACCCAGCAATTTGTAAGTTTTTGCGAAAGAATTCCAGCTATTCGTACATCCCATTTGGTAAACTTTCGTCACAATGTGAATTTTTGAAGATAAATATTTATTGCATTACCCCCTGTGTTTTCAGTGTAATATAAATATTACGAATCTTCATATTGCGCAGGTCTGAGAGAAGATTTTGTGACATCATATAGGAAGGTATTTTACGTCATTTGTTAAAACATCGTATTCTTGACCTTTATTTCCAAAAGCAACGTTCGACACAATTCGTTGATCAATTCAACTGTGAAATTTATGACTGTGCTATATATAAGACAAGATTTGTATGATTTCCAGATTTAAGATCAAGTATTTATATGGAACTATATTAGATATTTATCTTTGGAACTGTATTAAACTCTGAATAAACAGATATTTGTCAAAACAGGGAATCGGTCTCATTCAGAATAATGGTTTCTCATAGATATCTAACAATTTTTCAAGTTATTCTTTTGAAATATTGATGTGCTTTAAATAATCTGACATCGGTTGGTGTTTGAGAAAAAAATTATTAAATTCATCAAGCAAAAGTGTTATTTAGTTAGATATTGTCTGAAAAAAAGAACTTATGTCAGATCCTATATTTCTGTAACTGTTCAATCAAAGCAGAAACAGTAGGTCGCATGCACTTGTAAACTAAGTAAACAGTAAACCTTTCAAACGGAGGGTAATAAGACATAATATACGCGTAATGACGCTACAAGTTTCGTGCATTACGTCATCCGATACGTCGGCTGCTTCTGCCAGTATATAATAAATAGAATAGTGAACTTGTATGTGATACTGAAAATCTGTTACTCGAATGAGGTATGATGTAGTTAACAAAAGCTAGTCAGTCGGACTGGTTTTTAAATCCGCATCGCATCCCATTTTAAATCTCATATACAACAAAATGATTATCCTCTATTTATCAGTTAAGGGTAAATTAAGTTATAAAATTCTAAAATTAAACGAGACTTACCTTGGTTAAGTCGATGTTTGATTTGAATTATTTGAATATTAAAATGGAGGGTGGACTTAAATGAGATGTTCCGCGCATGCGCAATAATCAGTATTTAACAATGTTTTAGCACATTATATTTACTACTTCAGAACAGATCTAGTTGTTACACCAAGTAGTTATTGTTTAGAGCTTTGTTTGATTTGAATTGAAAAACCATCATCATCACTATTTAATAAGGAGATATTGTAGGGTGGGAGGGAGGAATTTAAGTCCACCCTCCATTTTAATATTCAAATAATTCAAATCAAACATCGACTTAACCAAGGTAAGTCTCGTTTAATTTTAGAATTATTTTTCATATTCAAATTTCGCGCGTACTTAAATGAGAGTTCAACATTATAATGTGATAAAACATTCTCACCAGCCTTATTTACTTTAAAATGGCATTCTGGAAAGAATCTTTGTGCATTATCTCCTTATCATAGAATCTAGCAAAGGTCTTTTCCCTTGACCACCCAGCTTTCTGCAGAATATCCATTATTGGAACTGAGTTTATCTTTGCCTTTGAAGTAGCTGCTGCTCTGACACTGTGCGAGGAGAATATCCTAGTATCAACTCCCGAGCGAAACAAAACACATTTTATCCATCGTGATATGGTGTCTCTTGTAACACATTTGTATGGTTTTACATAGCTAACAAGTAATCTGCTTCTTTCAGAGTTCTTCCGTAGAACTTTTGTGCGTGTTAAATATTCTTTAAGAACAGTATATACACATAACCTCCTATCTGGAGGATAGGCTCTAAAAGTAACATCTTGAACATTAAAACTAGGCCTGTTTTGCTTAACAGAATCAGTTAACGGAATAATGAATTCAAACTTGGTCTTCCTGACTTTATTGCTTAACAAATGTAATGTTTGTACACGTGCTGCCTGAGTCAAAGCCATAAGCATAGTCAGTTTTAACGTGAGGTCTTTTAGAGACAATAGCTTAACTGGTGACAGTTTCCGTAGAAAACACAATACATCGTTAACATCCCAAATATGTGTATAACGTGGTTTCGGGGGTTTTAATTTAAAAATACCTTTCATGTAACGAATCACCAATGGATGAGATCCAACCTTAAAACCTTCAATTTTTATATCTAAAGCTGACAGGGCACTTCTAGCTGTGTTAATACTTTCATAGCCTAAACCATTTTTGTATTGTTCTGTGAGAAATTCCATTATGTCTTCCAAAGACGGAGAAAGTGGAGTAATTTTCCTTTGACGACAGTAGTTGAACCATCTACAGATGAAGACATCATACTGTTTCTTTGTTCCTGATGTCCAGGATGCCATGAATATTTTGGTAGTTTGCTCCGAAAATCCTCTGTTTCTGAAACCTTCCCGGATACTTTGCATACCATCAAATTTAGTTTTGGAAACAACGGATGTTCTTTTTCTGTATGTGGAAGTTTGAGAAGTCCTTTTTTCTTTCTGATTATCACGGGATAGTCCGTCACTAATGACATTAGAACAGGAAACCACGGTTGGGTGATCCAAAATGGAGCAATCAATATGCCTCTGGCTTTGTCTTCTTGTATTTTCATTATGCAGCGATCTAACAAACTGAAAGGTGGAAACAAATAAACACACTTTAGCAAACCCCAATGGATTGTAAAGGCATTGACATATGAACAACCTGGATCAGGCTTCCATGAGACATATTTTTCCAACTGAGTATTCTGTCTAGATGCAAAAAGATCAATATCTGGTTTTCCAAACCTTTCACAGATCTGATGAAATATGTTTTCATCCAATTTCCATTCTAAGTTATCATTAAACTTTCTGGAAGCCTGATCCGCTTCTGTATTTTGAACACCAGGTATGTGAGTACATGTTAACCAAATGTCATTTTTTATTGCCCAGCTCCAAATGTCTGTGGCAACTTCATTGCACTTCAATGACTTGATTCCCCCCATATTATTCACGTAATTTACGGCTGTGGTGTTATCAGATAAGATTTTTACATGTTTTCCTCTCAATATATCTTGAAAAGATATCAAAGCATATTTTATAGCCAAGAGCTCTAAAACATTAATATGTAGTGTTTGCTCCATTTGATTCCATCTACCATTTATAATGCACCCATTACAGTTTGCGCCATAACCCTGTAAAGACGCATCTGTTGATAGCTCAATTTCAGGCGTTGTGTGCCTAATATGCCGTTTTTGATAAATCAAGTTATCAATCCACCATTTTAGTTCTTGTCTCATAGTATGAGTAATTTCCATTTCTTTGTTGAAATCACCTTTTTGAAATTTCAAAGCCCTTACTTTTTCTACTTCCAAGTTCCTATAATGCATTTTACCAAATTCCACTGCAGAAAAACTAGAAACTAATGAGCCTATAACTTGGGCAACTACTCTTATAGATGCTCGTGATTTGTGAAACAAATCTGTACACTGTTTTATGATCTTAGTCTGTTTGTTCTCTGGTAATAAAACCAACATATTTTCTGAATCAATGATATTTCCTAGGTATGTTATCTTTGTTGTTGGTTGTAGTATAGACTTATCATAGTTTATCATAAACCCAACTTTTTTCATGAGTTCTATTGTGGCCTGAATATTTTCGGAGCATTCAGTGGTATTTTCGCCACCTAACAAACTGTCATCAATAAACCCTGTGTTGATAAAACCTAAATTTCTTAGTGTTGCATAAATAGGTTTCAGTAGGTAAGTAAATAGTCTTGGACCTTCTGAAACTCCGTTGGCTAAGCAAGTATATTGATAAATTTGTCTGTTCCACATAAATCTGAAATATTTCTGTTGTTCTTCCGCAATTTTTATGGAATAATATGCATGACGTAAATCAACAGAAGCCATCATCATATTTGGTTTTACCAAAGTTAATGCTTTCTCAAAAGTTTCCATCTTGAAATGTTTGTATGGGATGAATTCGTTCACCCGTTTCAAATTTAATACCATACGATATTCTTTATTAGTCTTCTTAGCCCGTAAGAAAACAGGTGATAAAATTTGATCAGAACAGGCATCTACTTTTATAATAACTCCTAAATCTAACAACTTTTTAATTTCATTATCCATGATCATGCATTCTGTTTTATTAAATTGATATTGCGGTCTATCTGCCACAAATTCTTTGAAATCTAGCATATTAAGATTTATATGACAATGTTCCGCAATGTCTAAAACCTTAGGATCTGAGGAAATTTTCTTCCATTCATCAATATACTTGCTTAACCTACCAGCTTTAAAATTTTCCCGTCTTACCTTGTCTAAGGACGACGTTGAGGGCGTCGACCATACCCTCTCTGCAAGTTTTTTGAGGGATGTCCCCAATAATATCCTTGACCCGTATTGTATCCCTGAGGATATTGGCTTCGGTAGCTGGCCATTCCACGTGTGCTTCTAGCAACAGCTCGACCTCTAAAAGAACGTCCTCGAAAAACTTGTTTCGATATTTTCCCACTTATTTTAGAACAATCTTCTATTTCTTTAGCTGATTTGGAGACATCGTCCCCAAACAACCAGTTACTTATTGGTCTATTATGATTGCACAAATGTGCATAATCCTGAGCTATTTCAGGTCTAAGCAAATCCTTACGTGTCAAGTTTATTTGCTTATTAGCATGGCCCATTAAAGCCAACACATCATTGCATGAGTCAATGACTTCACCAAAGTCACTTCTATTTTCATTTTTGTCTGTTGTTGAGTCAACTTTGGCCATTTTGTGGACCATTTTAGTCAGCAGTACAGCTGCCTTTACGACACTAGTCTCAATTTTCTGTAATTTACTATCACGAGCCCTAGCCGCAGCACTAACTGAATCCCAGATCAGACTGTTCATTTTTACTGTAACTAGCCCATCACAGTTTATAGGTCTGGGAGTATTTTCATCTAACACCATTTCGTTATATCTCTTTTCATCTATTCCATTTCGAAATAAATCACTGACAGTGTTTGCCAAAGTTTCATCAATTTCCTCAGAGGTAGGTTCAATTGTTTTATATCTTTTTGCCCATTTCACAAATCTACTATCTGGGTCCTCCTGTTTCCTTTTCACTCCTAACATAATGTCATCTTCACCATGTCCTACAGAACTTGGCCCTGGAACTGAACTCGGACCTGGCATACTCTCTTCAGTATACCCATAATAGGCCCCACTTTCACCAGAAATGGGGTCATAGAAGTCATACTCTTCATAATTTTCGTTATTTTCAAGCATTTCTAATCGAGACGAAAACCCTTTCAATGCTTCGTCCTGCGTTTTTGTTTGAGCAGCCAATGTTGACTGGAGGCCCTTTATTGCCTCCATAATATCTGCCGACGTCGTTAACGACGAAAGCGAACTCTTTTTGGCCTCTTTTTCCTTGGCATCGTCGGTTCTTGTGGTTACCGATTGTTTTCCCTTCTCGGGATTTGAATTTGACTTCCCCTTCTTTTCCATCGGAAAAGGACGTGAAAACTGATGACAATGTCTAATATTCGATACGGCGATCGAATTTACGAAATTTTACAACAGCAGCGGTTGTAGAAATATCCACAAGTATGTGAAACACAATACTGAATACTAAGTATTGAATGTCAAGTGATACCGCGATCACTAACGGTACATATACGTTACTGATTTTCCTTTCGTATCCACACTGGCGCCATGCGACAGGAACTGATTATTGCGCATGCGCGGAACATCTCATTTAAGTACGCGCGAAATTTGAAATTTGAATATGAAAAATAATTATACTTACGCTGCTCAAATAATTCTTTTTCTATGGTCTAAAGAAAAGTTTAGTGATACAGGAGATTTACATGTTTGTAGTGTAATGGTTATTTTGAACTCAAATTGTGTACTTAAAGATACCAATGAATCTAAATGTAGATGAATTTACAACAAAACCATGTGATTTAACTATTTGTTATTTTCATGGCTGTTCTCAAACTGTCCGTAACTTCTCTGTGGCTAGGGCAGAAAAAAAAATATGCTGAAATATTAATATAAGGTTTAATTCTTTAAAAGCATAAGATAGAAATGCAAAGTCGTAAGATACTTTTTTTTTTTTTTTTTTTTTTTTTTTTTTTTTTTTTAATTTTCTGCATGTCAAGGGATAATTGTACCCCATGATTCAGTCGGTCGTTTGACAAAATGGATTTTATGGATCCATAGTTAGGTGATGTCTTACTTGGTTTAATGCATAACGGAGACGTATTAAGCCCCTTTTGCCAGAGCGTGGCTCAAATAAATAAGAATATGATAAAGACAATATTGAAGAAGTTGCTTCATAGGCAGTTTTGATACCAACCGATTAGTCTATAAGGACATTTGTCATTAATAGGCTATAACATGAACTTACCAGCAACGGCCATTGTCGACGCTAAAATACTCAAAGTCATTGGTACAGGTTCCCGCTTTCGGTATTTCTTTGTCAACACGATGATGGAAATCAGAGCACAGAACCAGGCTACCATTACTCCGACTTGCCGGTGCACATATTCAAGGATGTAGTATCTTTCTGGGGATTTTAAAGATACGAAAATTGGAGTAGTAACAGCAGCTCTTTGGATGCAAACAAAGATGATGTAATCGGTGGTAATCTTGACCTACTTTCGGCCATTGTGTTACTATAGTTAGTAACTCATTTGCATATAAGGAGTTGTTGATGTGTCATGGGTATTCGCGGCGGATATGGTGAGTCCGCCATTTTGGATGAGGATCGGCCATATTGGATGAGCCATGATGGATTAGGATCAGTATACAGAGCTGACGTGTATACCTCGTACTGGTAAGTACTCGCGGGCATTGAGGGTCAGGCCCTTTCTTCACCAGACGATAAATAAGTAAATAATTCACCTGCAGTGCCCAGGTCAAAGTGTGAATAGAGATCGGCCATGTTGGATCAATATACAGAATTGACGTGTATATTTCGTTGAGGGTCAGGCCCTTTCCATACAAGACGATAAATAAATAAATGAATAAATAAATAAATGTACCTCTCTCCGATGTGCACTCCTCAAGGTCCAACTCTCAAATGAGACATTTAGTCCAGAACAGAGTCTAAAGTAGAATGATGCGCATGCGCGAAGCTATATTTAGATATGTGATCATCAACTATATTTAGAGTCATTACATCAGCTATAATAGGGAAGATCCAAACAATGGTCTCTGTTAATGAAACCATACTGTCTGGTTTTGTTTATTTGGTGACGGAAGCACGAACAATAGTCTATTCAACTGTCAAAGTTAATCCCCTAACAAAGACCCAAAAAGACAGAACATTGGTCTTTTGTTAATGTCACCATACTGTCTGGTTTTGTTTATTTGGTGACGGAAGCACGGACAATGGTCTATTCAACTGTCAAACTTAATCCCTTTTTTCAAGTCATTAACGTGTCTGGGTTCTGTTGACATAGGACCGGAAGATCAGACAATAGCTTATTCAACAAAAGGACCTCGAACTTATACCCCTAAAACGGATTGAAATTCAGCCAATCAGAAATAGGGGATTTTCGACCAATCAGGGAGTAGATTCAATCCAAGATAGGGTCCAGACGTAAGTATGGGATCATTCTTCAAAATGAAGTTTACCTTATCATACCACGTATTGGAGAAGCATTTGTATCAACCAGAATATTTTCAGCATGCGCCTGTATTTATTAATAAACAGATTATGATGTCAAGTGTCAAATGTTGCATCCAGAACCCTACTGAAAATAAAATCGAAAAAGGAAGACATTATTTTGAAAAACAATTTAATAAGATGATAGGATGGACGGGATATGGTGCTGATTGCTTGTAAACAAACGGGCGCCATCTTGGATGACCTAGTTACTATTTTTTTAGTAACTCATTTGCATATAAGGATATTTAGACCAGCGGCCATCTCGGATGACCTATTTTTTTTTTTTTTAACAGAATTTGACGTGCTTTTTGGACAGCCATTTTGGATGACCTGTTTTTATAGTCGACCATTTATTTAAATGTGCTTTTTGGCACAATATTGATTTTTCTTTTTGGGTATAAATTTGGAGAGAAATAGCTTTAAAAATGAGTCGTATAAGCGAGTACCCTAACAGTATACAGAGCTGACTTGTATACTCTATCTAGTAATGATCGCGGGCATTGAGGGTCAGGCCCTTTTACGAGACGGAGATTTTCCCACTTAGACTCATCTTTAACGCCACACCAAGTCAAAGAGCCGATTCCTAACCTTACTACGACCCTCGGTCAAGTCTATAAGGTTAAGTCGGTCTAACGACACATCCATGCTCTTTGAAGTTTCTCACAAAGAATTACAAAAATTCCGAAGAAAAAAAGAAAAAACAGTACCTTCGATGTTGTCTCTTCAACGTCCTGAACTCAAATGACAAAGGAGTATTTCCGATATGACTCGCGCGCATGCGTCAATCCACATACGTGTCTGAACACGTTTTATAAGCCATTATTAATGTCGACACACTGTCTGATTTTTGTTTATTTAGGGACGGAAGTACGGACATTGGCCTATTGAGATTCACTTTCAGTATCTGTTTTACATGTTAAGGTAAGGCTTTAGACAAAATGCAGGTGAATATAACATGAAATATAATTTTTCATCTCAACTGGTCAATTAGTATGCAAATACGAATTTTATACGTAATAAATCAGTACACTTTTAAATTTCAGATTTTTTACCTAATATCCTTCTTGTTCTGCATACATTCAAATGACAAAATCACAGCCTCTAAATTTTATGGAAATAATTAAATAATAAAAATATTTACCAAATCGATAACTTCCAAATCTATCCTGCAAAAAGGCATTTAATTCCCCAATACACACTTCAATATAGAAATATAGTGCACTAATTCCAGTAAACATGGTCTTGAAATCAATTTTGAGAAAAAATTTAAAATAGATCTGTTCTTGTCAGTAGCTAAAGCAAGAATGAACAAGTTTTATCAAGTCCTTACATGAAAAGGAGTCTTTCAGGGCTGTTGCTCTTTATACGTCAATATTGGTGGACTTGGATTAGGCTTAATTTCATTTTGAAAAGAACGTGGGCCAGTGTTTTTACAAGATCTTTAAAATATCGGAAAAAATCCCCTAAATTACTGCAACTTATAGCTCGATGGTAGGTAGTATTTTGAGGGAGCTGCCGAAGTTTTAGTTCTCGTTTCTTTCGACGATTCCATCTCAGAAGTTGTCTGGGTCCAGTCTGGGTTCATCATCTGGGGACACACTGTATTCAGGCTACTTTTCTTAAATATTAAAGGCCTTTGAAAACCAAATAAAACTGTTAAACCACGCAACCGTTTTTAGCTTCTAGGACAACTGTTTACACTGACACTTTTTCCATAAACCATCTCAAACGTGAGAACAGACCCTCAGCTATCATTTGAACCCTAGGTTCACGGTTCGATTTTTAACCAGTGTGGAACTAGATCATTAGAGCGGATTTAAACCCTCAAAATTCAATATACTCCGATTCAAATAAAACTGGTACCGTTGGAATGGTCTGATCACGCTGATTCAGAAAATATATACATATAGGGGTCTAGCTCTATTAGTTCTCGAGATACATCGGTTTAAAGTTTGTCGTAAATGATTCGAGTGATCTCCCCCTTATTATCTGCCCCTTAAAGGAATCTAAAATCTTTAAATTGCCCTAACTCCCTTAGTATGTGACCGATTTGGACAATCTTGGTGTCAAAATAGCATCACTCTCTCTCGTCTATGCAATGGTAAGAGTTTCAGACACCTCGATCCAACATGGCGGCCGGAAATGACGTCATTGTCCCTATAAAATACTATATCTCATTTAGTTCAAGTCTGATCGGTACCCCCAGGAGTACCGTTGGAAAGGTCTGATCACGCTGATTCAGAAAATATATACATATAGGGGTCTAGCTCTATTAGTTCTCGAGATACATCGGTTTAAAGTTTGTCGTATATGATTCGAGTGATCTTCCCCCCCCTCCTTATTATCTGCCCCTTAAAGGAATCCAAAATCTTTAAATTGCTCTAGCTCCCTTATGTCTGGTCCGATTTTGATCATTGTTGTACCGTTGGAAAGGTCTCACCGAGACCTACACGATGACATCAACCAACCGGAAGGAAACTCACTCATGCGTAAAATGCTTCTAACTCCCTTATGCCTTGACCGATTTGAGTGAATTTAGACTCGTTAGAAAGGTCTAAAACGCTTTCCAATACCCATTGAACCACAATGACTTATGCATAGTGAAAGATATTACTCTTAAGGTTTTCCTACATCTAAATATAGGTATGACATAATTCTTCTAAATAAAGCGGACCAATAAGAATAGAGATCAGTGATGTAATGACTCTAAATATAGTTGATGATCACATATCTAAATATAGTGGACCAATCAAATGAGAGACTAAGGAAATGAACATAGATCAGAATGAGGCCTCCGTGTGTATAAATAAGACAAACAGCCCTTATTCTTCATTCTGATTTCAGAATTACAACTTACAACATGTCTATTTTCAGAGGAAACTTGAGTAATGGACGTGTAGTAGAGGTGACAGAATGGAAGGGGGTGAGGCGAGTGGACTTAAGAGAATGGCAAGACGAAAAACCCACCAAGAAAGGTATCAGTTTAAGCCTGATGCGTTGGAAAAACTGGGTCGAGACTATAGAATACGTGGATCAGGCATTGACAGATAAAACGGACTACAACTGTCACTTGGGCGGCAATGTATATTGTACAATAACTGAAGGCAGCAAATATGTGGACATGAGACAATATTGGAAACCGAAAGAAAAAGTAGTACCCACAAAAAAGGGGTTGTGTTTACGACCACTAGAATATCAACGCCTCAAAGACCTGATACCTGAGATTGGAAAGACCCTACCCGAACTAGACGCAGTGGTCCCGTGTTACTTACAGTCAGACCATATGAACCAGATAGGGATGCTACAGTGCCCGGAATGTAACCCCAATGACTGTACAAACTGGTAACCAATCAGAGACTGTTACTAAATATAGCGGACCAATCAGAAACTGTTACTAAATATAGCGTACCAATCGGAAATCAGACTCTTATCTAAAAGGCAAGAAAAGCGCACCAAAAAAACAGACTCAAATTTATTTGTATATATTTGTGAAGTTGATCATGTATGACATGAATGTACTCTATATACTAATGTATGTATGTCATGTGATTCTATTGAATTGTATGATGAAATAAAATATGAACTGTACTCGATGCTTTGTGGTTTGACCCATTGCCCTCAGTCTGGGTTCTAATGATATAAGACCGGATATCAGGACAATACCCCTTTCAACTCCCAAGGTAATCCCTTTTCAAGTCGCCAGAGTGTCTGACTTAAGCAGGATATCAGAACAATACCCCTTTCAACTCCTCAGAGGTAACAGACGGGACAGAAGACAACGGAGAATTTCTAAAAATAACAACCAATCAGCGACAGGCACTTTATATAAATTGGGCTCTGCTTTCTTCCAGTTGTCGGTTCTGAAAAGTACTATGAACTATGAACATGGATCTGTTTACGCAGAGTGATTCGGTACAAGTGAACCAGTTTTCCAAGCCAAATATGATGTTTTATGAAGATAGATTAAGAACGTTTCAAGACTGGTCAAAGCAGATAACTCCAGATCGCGTTTCCTTATCAAAAGCCGGCTTTTATTACACTGGAAGTAGCGACAAGGTTACTTGCTTCGCTTGTTCAGTCAACGTTATGTCCTGGGAATCGACGGACGACCCTTGGGTAGAACACGAAAAATGGTCTCCAACGTGTATTTACTTAAAAATGACGGGCTATAAAAGCGAAAACAAGAACTTGGTGCAACCTGTATGTGACTTTAGATTTGAGACAGCGAGCAAGAACAATCAGACAGCGTCAGGATTCACCCCTTCATTTGGACAAAACGGTGGAAATATCCCATCCTTTGGATTTGGGTCAAATAGTAACACTGGAGCCAATTTATTTGTGAGACGATAGACATGTTCGGACTTGTTTTTGTGACGGTGATGTTGATAAATGACTTTGAGTGGTGGTGGAGATGTGGGCAATTAAGACGAGAAGCCAGAGAGGGTGCTGAGAGACTTATTGATATTTTAAATTTGTATTTAGAGGAAAATAGACGTCCTTTTTATTCTGTTGTATTATGGTTATTTTGTTGTAAGAATGCATTATGCTTGTATAAATTAATAAAAGATGTCAGACTGGAACACCTATTTGTCCACTCTTTATTTCGACCCAAAGTCCCCTGCTAGTTATTTAGGTCCAGAGAAATTATATCAGTATGTAAAGGTCCAAGGAAAATACACCATTGGTAGACACAGAATAAGAAAATGTTTACAAGATCAAGAGTCCTATTCTTTAACGAGAGGGGCCAGACGCCGGTTTAAACGGTCCAGAGTTATTGTGAACGGTGTAGACAGTCAATGGGATATAGACCTGATGGATATGATGGACTTGTCCAAATATAATGAAGGGTTCAAGTATGTCATTGTTTGCATAGATATTTTTTCTCGATTTGCACATGCCCAACCGGTGCCAAGTAAAAAGGGGTCGATGTCACAAACTCTCTGACACACATATTGTCGTGGGAGAGGAAACCCAACACTGTACGCACTGACAGAGGCATGGAGTTTCGAAGTAAGAAAGTCAGTAAATATCTACGAGGTCAAAACATTCACCACTTTTACGCCCTGAACACAGAAACCAAAGCAAACTTTGCAGAAAGATTTATAAAGACCTTAGAGCATAAACTATTTAGATACACGCTTAAAAACAGAACTCGGCACGGTCACGGGAAGACAAGGTACATATTCAACATGCATTGAATGAAGGAGAAAAGACCATCCCTGGAACTCGATACAAGTTGGATGGGTACTGCGCAGAAACACACACGGCGTACGAGTACCACAGCTGCGTGCTTCATGGCTGCCCTGTGTGTTTCTCAGATAATAGAGAAGAAACCAGTCACCCCCTAATCCACCAGTCACTGGATGAATTGTATGCCCTGACTATGAAAAAGAAAGCTTATTTAGAACAATTAGGCGTGTGCATTTGGGACCATGAATTTCAAAAAGAACGAAATCAAAATTCAGAATTGAGAACCTTCATCAAACAGTTAGACATGACAGAGAGATTGGAGCCTAAAGAGAGCTTCTTCGGCGGGCGTACCAATGCGAGTCAACTTTATCGTTAAACGGAATAACAGGAAAGGATCAAGTACGTGGATTTCACGAGCTTGTATTCTTGGTTGAATTAGAATTGTCGGTATCCCTTGGGTCACCGTAAAATCTTGACCAAAGATTTTGGGAACATAGAAGAGTATTTTGGTATTGCTAAAGTCAAGATATTACCCCAAAGAGGACTGTATCACCCAGTCCTCCCGAACAGTTCAAATGGTGAACTGAAATTCCCTTTATGTAGGACCTGCGTGGATACTGAGAATCCTGACCCCTGCACCTGTTCGGACGACGAGAGAGTATTGACTGGTACGTGGTGCACCCCGGAGATACACACAGCTCTTAGACTAGGGTACCAACTTAAAAACATATACGAAATATACCAGTGGGAGGAAACCATTGGACAGAGGCTCAATATGCGCCAGACAGAAATCTTTACGGATAGTCAGATCAACCTATTCTTTCATTTATTCTCGGATCCCCTAAAACAACCTCTCAACTTTCACATATTAACAGATAACATGATACAAATTGAATGGATATACAAACAGGACTGCCAACCCGAAGACAACAACACAAACATATACTTGGCGACCTTTACCACGTGCTGGGCCAGGCTCAAATTGTACAGTGTACTCGAACACTTAGACGAGTACTGTATTACGATACAGATAGTGTCATTTACCTGAGTAGACCTGGAGAGGTAGACCCACCCTTATGGGACTACTTGGGCGAATTGTCCGATGAATTAGACAAGAGTGAGCACATTGTAGAGTTTGTGTCTGGCGGTCCCAAAAACTATGCATACAAAACAAACACCAACAGAGAAACGTGCAAAGTCAGAGGATTTACATTTAACTACACCAACTCACAACTCATCAGTTTTGAAAGCGTCAAACACATCGTCACAGACACACACGGCACCTCACACATTACCATCACCAACCCAAGCAAAATATGTAGAGACAAAGGTAAATGAAAGTTATACAACAGAGCAGAAGAACAAAGATATCAAATGGTATACACTAAACGCAGAAGAATAGAGAACTATGACACAGTACCTTACGGATATTAGAATGGGGAGAATGGTGTGAGAATGAATATGAACATGATTGAAATATTGATGTTAGTGGAAGTAAATTTTGATGTTACTGGAAGCAAATTTGCATGTTACTGGAACGTGTTTTTGCAATTTTACATTGAAATATATAGGGAAAACTGGATTCAATTTTTGATGTTACTGGAAGCAAATTTTGATGTTACTGGATGTAAAAATCAATGTTATTGGAAGCAAATTTGCATGTTACTGGATGTAAAAATCAATGTTATTGGAAGCAAATTTGCATGTTACTGGATGTAAAAATCAATGTTATTGGAAGTAAATTTGCATGTTACTGGAAGTAAATTTTGATGTTACTGGAAGCAAATTTGCATGTTACTGGAACGTGTTTTTGCAATTTTACATTGAAATATATAGGGAAAACTGGATTCAATTTTTTATGTTACTGGAAGCAAATTTTGATGTTACTGGATGTAAAAATCAATGTTATTGGAAGTAAATTTGCATGTTACTGGATGTAAAAATCAATGTTATTGGAAGTAAATTTGCATGTTACTGGAAGTGAATTTTGATGTTACTGGAAGCAAATTTGCATGTTACTGGAACGTGTTTTTGCAATTTTACATTGAAATATATAGGGAAAACTGGATTCAATTTTTTATGTTACTGGAAGCAAATTTGCATGTTACTGGATGTAAAAATCAATGTTATTGGAAGTAAATTTGCATGTTACTGGATGTAAAAATCAGTGTTATTGGAAGTAAATTTGCATGTTACTGGAAGTAAATTTTGATGTTACTGGAAGCAAATTTGCACATTACTGGAACGTGTTTTTGCAATTTTACATTGAAATATATAGGGAAAACTCAATTCAATTTTTGATGTTACTGGAAGCAAATTTTGATGTTACTGGATGTAAAAATCAATGTTATCAAAATTTACTTCCAGTAACATGCAAATTTACTTCCAATAACATTGATTTTTACATCCAGTAACATGCAAATTTGCTTCCAATAACATTGATTTTTACATCCAGTAACATGCAAATTTGCTTCCAATAACATTGATTTTTACATCCAGTAACATCAAAATTTGCTTCCAGTAACATCAAAAATTGAATCCAGTTTTCCCTATATATTTCAATGTAAAATTGCAAAAACACGTTCCAGTAACATGCAAATTTGCTTCCAGTAACATCAAAATTTACTTTCAGTAACATGCAAATTTACTTCCAATAACATTGATTTTTACATCCAGTAACATGCAAATTTACTTCCAATAACATTGATTTTTACATCCAGTAACATCAAAATTTGCTTCCAGTAACATCAAAAATTGAATCCAGTTTTCCCTATATATTTCAATGTAAAATTGCAAAAACACGTTCCAGTAACATGCAAATTTGCTTCCAGTAACATCAAAATTCACTTCCAGTAACATGCAAATTTACTTCCAATAACATTGATTTTTACATCCAGTAACATCAAAATTTGCTTCCAGTAACATAAAAAATTGAATCCAGTTTTCCCTGTATATTTCAATGTAAAATTGCAAAAACACGTTCCAGTAACATGCAAATTTGCTTCCAGTAACATCAAAATTTACTTCCAGTAACATGCAAATTTACTTCCAATAACATTGATTTTTACATCCAGTAACATGCAAATTTGCTTCCAATAACATTGATTTTTACATCCAGTAACATGCAAATTTGCTTCCAATAACATTGATTTTTACATCCAGTAACATCAAAATTTGCTTCCAGTAACATCAAAAATTGAATCCAGTTTTCCCTATATATTTCAATGTAAAATTGCAAAAACACGTTCCAGTAACATGCAAATTTGCTTCCAGTAACATCAAAATTTACTTCCACTAACATCAATATTTCAATCATGTTCATATTCATTCTCACACCATTCTCCCCATTCTAATATCCGTAAGGTACTGTGTCATAGTTCTCTATTCTTCTGCGTTTAGTGTATACCATTTGATATCTTTGTTCTTCTGCTCTGTTGTATAACTTTCATTTACCTTTGTCTCTACATATTTTGCTTGGGTTGGTGATGGTAATGTGTGAGGTGCCGTGTGTGTCTGTGACGATGTGTTTGACGCTTTCAAAACTGATGAGTTGTGAGTTGGTGTAGTTCAATGTAAATCCTCTGACTTTGCACGTTTCTCTGTTGGTGTTTGTTTTGTATGCATAGTTTTTGGGACCGCCAGACACAAACTCTACAATGTGCTCACTCTTGTCTAATTCATCGGACAATTCGCCCAAGTAGTCCCATAAGGGTGGGTCTACCTCTCCAGGTCTACTCAGGTAAATGACACTATCTGTATCGTAATACAGTACTCGTCTAAGTGTTCGAGTACACTGTACAATTTGAGCCTGGCCCAGCACGTGGTAAAGGTCGCCAAGTATATGTTTGTGTTGTTGTCTTCGGGTTGGCAGTCCTGTTTGTATATCCATTCAATTTGTATCATGTTATCTGTTAATATGTGAAAGTTGAGAGGTTGTTTTAGGGGATCCGAGAATAAATGAAAGAATAGGTTGATCTGACTATCCGTAAAGATTTCTGTCTGGCGCATATTGAGCCTCTGTCCAATGGTTTCCTCCCACTGGTATATTTCGTATATGTTTTTAAGTTGGTACCCTAGTCTAAGAGCTGTGTGTATCTCCGGGGTGCACCACGTACCAGTCAATACTCTCTCGTCGTCCGAACAGGTGCAGGGGTCAGGATTCTCAGTATCCACGCAGGTCCTACATAAAGGGAATTTCAGTTCACCATTTGAACTGTTCGGGAGGACTGGGTGATACAGTCCTCTTTGGGGTAATATCTTGACTTTAGCAATACCAAAATACTCTTCTATGTTCCCAAAATCTTTGGTCAAGATTTTACGGTGACCCAAGGGATACCGACAATTCTAATTCAACCAAGAATACAAGCTCGTGAAATCCACGTACTTGATCCTTTCCTGTTATTCCGTTTAACGATAAAGTTGACTCGCATTGGTACGCCCGCCGAAGAAGCTCTCTTTAGGCTCCAATCTCTCTGTCATGTCTAACTGTTTGATGAAGGTTCTCAATTCTGAATTTTGATTTCGTTCTTTTTGAAATTCATGGTCCCAAATGCACACGCCTAATTGTTCTAAATAAGCTTTCTTTTTCATAGTCAGGGCATACAATTCATCCAGTGACTGGTGGATTAGGGGGTGACTGGTTTCTTCTCTATTATCTGAGAAACACACAGGGCAGCCATGAAGCACGCAGCTGTGGTACTCGTACGCCGTGTGTGTTTCTGCGCAGTACCCATCCAACTTGTATCGAGTTCCAGGGATGGTCTTTTCTCCTTCATTCAATGCATGTTGAATATGTACCTTGTCTTCCCGTGACCGTGCCGAGTTCTGTTTTTAAGCGTGTATCTAAATAGTTTATGCTCTAAGGTCTTTATAAATCTTTCTGCAAAGTTTGCTTTGGTTTCTGTGTTCAGGGCGTAAAAGTGGTGAATGTTTTGACCTCGTAGATATTTATTGACTTTCTTACTTCGAAACTCCATGCCTCTGTCAGTGCGTACAGTGTTGGGTTTCCTCTCCCACGACAATATGTGTGTCAGAGAGTTTGTGACATCGACCCCTTTTTACTTGGCACCGGTTGGGCATGTGCAAGTCGAGAAAAAATATCTATGCAAACAATGACATACTTGAACCCTTCATTATATTTGGACAAGTCCATCATATCCATCAGGTCTATATCCCATTGACTGTCTACACCGTTCACAATAACTCTGGACCGTTTAAACCGGCGTCTGGCCCCTCTCGTTAAAGAATAGGACTCTTGATCTTGTAAACATTTTCTTATTCTGTGTCTACCAATGGTGTATTTTCCTTGGACCTTTACATACTGATATAATTTCTCTGGACCTAAATAACTAGCAGGGGACTTTGGGTCGAAATAAAGAGTGGACAAATAGGTGTTCCAGTCTGACATCTTTTATTAATTTATACAAGCATAATGCATTCTTACAACAAAATAACTATAATATAACAGAATAAAAAGGACGTCTATTTTCCTCTAAATACAAATTTAAAATATCAATAAGTCTCTCAGCACCCTCTCTGGCTTCTCGTCTTAATTGCCCACATCTCCACCACCACTCAAAGTCATTTATCAACATCACCGTCACAAAAACAAGTCCGAACATGTCTATCGTCTCACAAATAAATTGGCTCCAGTGTTACTATTTGACCCAAATCCAAAGGATGGGATATTTCCACCGTTTTGTCCAAATGAAGGGGTGAATCCTGACGCTGTCTGATTGTTCTTGCTCGCTGTCTCAAATCTAAAGTCACCTACAGGTTGCACCAAGTTCTTGTTTTCGCTTTTATAGCCCGTCATTTTTAAGTAAATACACGTTGGAGACCATTTTTCGTGTTCTACCCAAGGGTCGTCCGTCGATTCCCAGGACATAACGTTGACTGAACAAGCGAAGCAAGTAACCTTGTCGCTACTTCCAGTGTAATAAAAGCCGGCTTTTGATAAGGAAACGCGATCTGGAGTTATCTGCTTTGACCAGTCTTGAAACGTTCTTAATCTATCTTCATAAAACATCATATTTGGCTTGGAAAACTGGTTCACTTGTACCGAATCACTCTGCGTAAACAGATCCATGTTCATAGTTCATAGTACTTTTCAGAACCGACAACTGGAAGAAAGCAGAGCCCAATTTATATAAAGTGCCTGTCGCTGATTGGTTGTTATTTTTAGAAATTCTCCGTTGTCTTCTGTCCCGTCTGTTACCTCTGAGGAGTTGAAAGGGGTATTGTTCTGATATCCTGCTTAAGTCAGACACTCTGGCGACTTGAAAAGGGATTACCTTGGGAGTTGAAAGGGGTATTGTCCTGATATCCGGTCTTATATCATTAGAACCCAGACTGAGGGCAATGGGTCAAACCACAAAGCATCGAGTACAGTTCATATTTTATTTCATCATACAATTCAATAGAATCACATGACATACATACATTAGTATATAGAGTACATTCATGTCATACATGATCAACTTCACAAATATATACAAATAAATTTGAGTCTGTTTTTTTGGTGCGCTTTTCTTGCCTTTTAGATAAGAGTCTGATTTCCGATTGGTACGCTATATTTAGTAACAGTTTCTGATTGGTCCGCTATATTTAGTAACAGTCTCTGATTGGTTACCAGTTTGTACAGTCATTGGGGTTACATTCCGGGCACTGTAGCACCCCTATCTGGTTCATATGGTCTGACTGTAAGTAACACGGGACCACTGCGTCTAGTTCGGGTAGGGTCTTTCCAATCTCAGGTATCAGGTCTTTGAGGCGTTGATATTCTAGTGGTCGTAAACACAACCCCTTTTTTGTGGGTACTACTTTTTCTTTCGGTTTCCAATATTGTCTCATGTCCACACATTTGCTGCCTTCAGTTATTGTACAATATACATTGCCGCCCAAGTGACAGTTGTAGTCCGTTTTATCTGTCAATGCCTGATCCACGTATTCTATAGTCTCGACCCAGTTTTTCCAACGCATCAGGCTTAAACTGATACCTTTCTTGGTGGGTTTTTCGTCTGGCCATTCTCTTAAGTCCACTCGCCTCACCCCCTTCCATTCTGTCACCTCTACTACACGTCCATTACCCAAGTTTCCTCTGAAAATAGACATGTTGTAAGTTGTAATTCTGAAATCAGAATGAAGAATAAGGGCTGTTTGTCTTATTTATACACACGGAGGCCTCATTCTGATCTATGTTCATTTCCTTAGTCTCTCATTTGATTGGTCCACTATATTTAGATATGTGATCATCAACTATATTTAGAGTCATTACATCACTGATCTCTATTCTTATTGGTCCGCTTTATTTAGAAGAATTATGTCATACCTATATTTAGATGTAGGAAAACCTTAAGAGTAATATCTTTCACTATGCATAAGTCATTGTGGTTCAATGGGTATTGGAAAGCGTTTTAGACCTTTCTAACGAGTCTAAATTCACTCAAATCGGTCAAGGCATAAGGGAGTTAGAAGCATTTTACGCATGAGTGAGTTTCCTTCCGGTTGGTTGATGTCATCGTGTAGGTCTCGGTGAGACCTTTCCAACGGTACAACAATGATCAAAATCGGACCAGACATAAGGGAGCTAGAGCAATTTAAAGATTTTGGATTCCTTTAAGGGGCAGATAATAAGGGGGGCGGAAGATCACTCGAATCATATACGACAAACTTTAAACCGATGTATCTCGAGAACTAATAGAGCTAGACCCCTATATGTATATATTTTCTGAATCAGCGTGATCAGACCTTTCCAACGGTACTCCTGGGGGTACCGATCAGACTTGAACTAAATGAGATATAGTATTTTATAGGGACAATGACGTCATTTCCGGCCGCCATGTTGGATCGAGGTGTCTGAAACTCTTACCATTGCATAGACGAGAGAGAGTGATGCTATTTTGACACCAAGATTGTCCAAATCGGTCACATACTAAGGGAGTTAGGGCAATTTAAAGATTTTAGATTCCTTTAAGGGGCAGATAATAAGGGGGAGATCACTCGAATCATTTACGACAAACTTTAAACCGATGTATCTCGAGAACTAATAGAGCTAGACCCCTATATGTATATATTTTCTGAATCAGCGTGATCAGACCTTTCCAACGGTACTCCTGGGGGTACCGATCAGACTTGAACTAAATGAGATATAGTATTTTATAGGGACAATGACGTCATTTCCGGCCGCCATGTTGGATCGAGGTGTCTGAAACTCTTACCATTGCATAGACGAGAGAGAGTGATGCTATTTTGACACCAAGATTGTCCAAATCGGTCACATACTAAGGGAGTTAGGGCAATTTAAAGATTTTAGATTCCTTTAAGGGGCAGATAATAAGGGGGAGATCACTCGAATCATTTACGACAAACTTTAAACCGATGTATCTCGAGAACTAATAGAGCTAGACCCCTATATGTATATATTTTCTGAATCAGCGTGATCAGACCATTCCAACGGTACCAGTTTTATTTGAATCGGAGTATATTGAATTTTGAGGGTTTAAATCCGCTCTAATGATCTAGTTCCACACTGGTTAAAAATCGAACCGTGAACCTAGGGTTCAAATGATAGCTGAGGGTCTGTTCTCACGTTTGAGATGGTTTATGGAAAAAGTGTCAGTGTAAACAGTTGTCCTAGAAGCTAAAAACGGTTGCGTGGTTTAACAGTTTTATTTGGTTTTCAAAGGCCTTTAAAATTTTAAGAAAAGTAGCCTGAATACAGTGTGTCCCCAGATGATGAACCCAGACTGGACCCAGACAACTTCTGAGATGGAATCGTCGAAAGAAACGAGAACTAAAACTTCGGCAGCTCCCTCAAAATACTACCTACCATCGAGCTATAAGTTGCAGTAATTTAGGGGATTTTTTCCGATATTTTAAAGATCTTGTAAAAACATTGGCCCACGTTCTTTTCAAAATGAAATTAAGCCTAATCCAAGTCCACCAATATTGACGTATAAAGAGCAACAGCCCTGAAAGACTCCTTTTCATGTAAGGACTTGATAAAACTTGTTCATTCTTGCTTTAGCTACTGACAAGAACAGATCTATTTTAAATTTTTTCTCAAAATGGATTTCAAGACCATATTTACTGGAATTAGTGCACTATATTTCTATATTGAAGTGTGTATTGGGGAATTAAATGCCTTTTTGCAGGATAGATTTGGAAGTTATCGATTTGGTAAATATTTTTATTATTTAATTATTTCCATAAAATTTAGAGGCTGTGATTTTGTCATTTGAATGTATGCAGAACAAGAAGGATATTAGGTAAAAAATCTGAAATTTAAAAGTGTACTGATTTATTACGTATAAAATTCGTATTTGCATACTAATTGACCAGTTGAGATGAAAAATTATATTTCATGTTATATTCACCTGCATTTTGTCTAAAGCCTTACCTTAACATGTAAAACAGATACTGAAAGTGAATCTCAATAGGCCAATGTCCGTACTTCCGTCCCTAAATAAACAAAAATCAGACAGTGTGTCGACATTAATAATGGCTTATAAAACGTGTTCAGACACGTATGTGGATTGACGCATGCGCGCGAGTCATATCGGAAATACTCCTTTGTCATTTGAGTTCAGGACGTTGAAGAGACAACATCGAAGGTACTGTTTTTTCTTTTTTTCTTCGGAATTTTTGTAATTCTTTGTGAGAAACTTCAAAGAGCATGGATGTGTCGTTAGACCGACTTAACCTTATAGACTTGACCGAGGGTCGTAGTAAGGTTAGGAATCGGCTCTTTGACTTGGTGTGGCGTTAAAGATGAGTCTAAGTGGGAAAATCTCCGTCTCGTAAAAGGGCCTGACCCTCAATGCCCGCGATCATTACTAGATAGAGTATACAAGTCAGCTCTGTATACTGTTAGGGTACTCGCTTATACGACTCATTTTTAAAGCTATTTCTCTCCAAATTTATACCCAAAAAGAAAAATCAATATTGTGCCAAAAAGCACATTTAAATAAATGGTCGACTATAAAAACAGGTCATCCAAAATGGCTGTCCAAAAAGCACGTCAAATTCTGTTAAAAAAAAAAAAAAAAAATAGGTCATCCGAGATGGCCGCTGGTCTAAATATCCTTATATGCAAATGAGTTACTAAAAAAATAGTAACTAGGTCATCCAAGATGGCGCCCGTTTGTTTACAAGCAATCAGCACCATATCCCGTCCATCCTATCATCTTATTAAATTGTTTTTCAAAATAATGTCTTCCTTTTTCGATTTTATTTTCAGTAGGGTTCTGGATGCAACATTTGACACTTGACATCATAATCTGTTTATTAATAAATACAGGCGCATGCTGAAAATATTCTGGTTGATACAAATGCTTCTCCAATACGTGGTATGATAAGGTAAACTTCATTTTGAAGAATGATCCCATACTTACGTCTGGACCCTATCTTGGATTGAATCTACTCCCTGATTGGTCGAAAATCCCCTATTTCTGATTGGCTGAATTTCAATCCGTTTTAGGGGTATAAGTTCGAGGTCCTTTTGTTGAATAAGCTATTGTCTGATCTTCCGGTCCTATGTCAACAGAACCCAGACACGTTAATGACTTGAAAAAAGGGATTAAGTTTGACAGTTGAATAGACCATTGTCCGTGCTTCCGTCACCAAATAAACAAAACCAGACAGTATGGTGACATTAACAAAAGACCAATGTTCTGTCTTTTTGGGTCTTTGTTAGGGGATTAACTTTGACAGTTGAATAGACTATTGTTCGTGCTTCCGTCACCAAATAAACAAAACCAGACAGTATGGTTTCATTAACAAAGACCATTGTTTGGATCTTCCCTATTATAGCTGATGTAATGACTCTAAATATAGTTGATGATCACATATCTAAATATAGCTTCGCGCATGCGCATCATTCTACTTTAGACTCTGTTCTGGACTAAATGTCTCATTTGAGAGTTGGACCTTGAGGAGTGCACATCGGAGAGAGGTACATTTATTTATTTATTCATTTATTTATTTATCGTCTTGTATGGAAAGGGCCTGACCCTCAACGAAATATACACGTCAATTCTGTATATTGATCCAACATGGCCGATCTCTATTCACACTTTGACCTGGGCACTGCAGGTGAATTATTTACTTATTTATCGTCTGGTAAAGAAAGGGCCTGACCCTCAATGCCCGCGAGTACTTACCAGTACGAGGTATACACGTCAGCTCTGTATACTGATCCTAATCCATCATGGCTCATCCAATATGGCCGATCCTCATCCAAAATGGCGGACTCACCATATCCGCCGCGAATACCCATGACACATCAACAACTCCTTATATGCAAATGAGTTACTAACTATAGTAACACCATGGCCGAAAGTAGGTCAAGATTACCACCGATTACGTCATCTTTGTTTGCATCCAAAGAGCTGCTGTTACTACTAATTGGCTGAAATGTTATCTGCTACACCTATTTCTTTCATACTCTTCAGCGACATATAAGAACGCTAAATGAATGGAAACATTATCAATTCAGAGTGAAAATATAACTTCTGCAATGAAAGAATAATTTTTGCAGTGAAAATATGTATAGAGACACATCTTGCCAAAACTACTTTCTAGGCACCCACATGCATCGTTTACTATAATAGAGGTTTCCGTCGTTCTAACTTTCTTACACTGACATTTAAACCGTTAAACGGCGTATCGAACACTTATGTCTGAAAAATATATATATATATATGTTCTCGTGAACCGCCCGTCAAATTTACTCCTGAACGCTTATGTTTTAATCGAAAAATTCCTTTTCGACTAGGTCAAATGATATTCCTCTTTGTCCCGAAATATTTATTTTGGTGGACATTAATTCACTGAGTAAAGCGGTAGGGACTCTCCATGGAGCATGGACTCTGTATTAAAGGGATATATCTTGAATTTTCAAAAGGAATCCCTTTTTCCTTGGCAAAAGTTTGGTTTGTTGACACAAAAGAAATCGATTGATTTGATATTTCCGTTAATTACTAACCTTTTTCATTAAATGACACATGGCAACTAAATGTGACTCGGGGCTTGGCTATTCGTGAAAGTAATACGCTAGATTCTCGTTTGACTAAAGTAATTTTCATCATTTCCGGAAAAAAAAATGATACCTTATAATATATATTTTTTAAAAATTCTCAACAGTTTTCGTTTATACATCTGAAGTTCTTGATTTTAGTACCATCCACAAAATAAACGACAATGTTACACCAAACACTGATTAGCTCAAATGGGTAGGGCAAAACACTTAGCAGTCGGATTCTATGAAACTTCCGGAGACCCTCCATTTTCATTGAAACAGTCCATACGAACATGTATAATACAATCAAGAATTAGATTTCTACTAATAACATAGTACATTAACATATTTATCACCATCTATTCAAACCTTAGTTTACGTGATAGACGCTGTGAAGAAAAAATTAAACGATTTAATCTGCCAAAAGGAGGGAGAGTAGCGACCCTCTGTGGCTGTATAAGTCGTTTAATTTTTCCTTCACAACCTCTTTTACTTAAACGTCACGTTTATTTGTGTTTACCGCGCATGCGCACATAAAACCCTCCTTCCTCATTAATATTCAACTAATCAGAATTTTTCAAATATAAGCCTTTTGATTGGACAAACAAGTAGGACAAAGACTGAATTATCGTTAAGGTCTGATTAAAGAAAATTCCCTGAAACACTCCCGTTACATCAGAACATAATTATCATATGGTGTTGCACGCATAAATGTAGCAATTCCCACGCACCAAATATGTCATATTCCCATTTACATGTTCATTCCAATCTGATGTTAACACTTAAGCTGCTGAATTAATGAAACACAAATTTCTACTTAATACTAAAAGCCCAAACATTGCGGTTTCAAAGTTGATTTTACCGGAAATAAAATACCGTAACGGACAGTGTAGATCAAAGATCAGACTGCACGTTCTGTGCTGTCTGATCTTGATCTACACTGTCCGCAAAACGGTCAGTGGGTCGCGATTAGCAGCTTAAGGGTTAAAAAAAAAAGCTCTCGGACAATACTCCTTTTCCACTGAAAAGGTATAAACATACACGTGTCAACCCCAATCGTGCATATGGGTCATTAGTGTTCACACAGATAGTAATGCTCGTGTCCGTCTATGTGAAAAAGTGAAGCAGCGGTTACGGCTGCTCGCACAGACATTACAAAATGCTGCATAACAACTCGAAAACTCTAAAAGCTGCATTTGCGACTAGTAAAGTGGAAAATGAACAATGTTTTAGTACGCGTAAACTATGAATTTGTTTTGTTCCAAAATTTATTACTTTTGATCTATCAAAATAGATAAACAGTGTGACAAGTAATCCTGTTTGTCAACCTATTTATCCATGAAAGGGAAACAAATAAAAAAGAAATAATAGTAAAGAGTCGTAATGACTGTAATGACACAAGTAATTGAGTTGTGCTCTGTGAAAGGGGGCTTAATGCACCAGCAAAAAGTATCGACACAGGTCAGCCTGTGCAGTTTGTGCAGGCTGACCTAGCTTGGGCAGTCTGCGCATGCTGACCTGGGCCGAAACTTTTCGCTATTGGTCAATTTTCTGCAAGTCCAAGGGCCAATCTACCTCAAGAATCAGTCGGTTGTTAGGCAAAGTGGGTTTTATGGATTCCAAATATTATGTGATGTCTTGCTTGGTACCATGCATCTCAGAGCATGGCTCAATTTTAAAAGCAATTGATTATTTTGAAATGGAATCACTGGCAGAGAGTCATCTTTGTTAATGAAAACATGTCAGAGATCGGGACCTTTGCTTGTTTGGAAGGTTGTTGTTGTAACATAATCAGTAGCCAATATATTTGAACCATGATCTGGCAAAATGGAGTTTAAGGTAAGACCTGTGTAATGCACTTCCGGTGAACATTGGGCAAAAATTCTAATTGGTAGTTAAATAAGGATAAATAAGGATTTATGCCGAAATAATATTTTTGCACATTTCTAATGGATCAGAAATTCCGTTTATGTCTATCTTGAAACTTTTTTTTGATACTTTTGTTTGTTTTCTAAAAAGGGAGGTAATTATCATCTCTTTTTCAATTGAGAATATAGCGGTTTTAAATTTATAAATGATAATTCAAAAAAGGAAAAAATGGAAAAAATGAAAAGGTGAAAGTAGTTCAATAATATTCATTTTTAATTATAGCTAATTTTGCAGGATGATATTTTAGTGGAAATAGCTGTTTTCCATTACACAGGTCTTACCTTAAGGTATCTTCATAATGCATTATACCAAGCAAGTCATCACACTATTATGGATCCATAAAGTTCATTTTGTTTGGCTGCCCGTTGACATGCAGAAAATTGACCTGTAGCAAAAACTGTCGCCCAAGGTCAGCCTGCGCCTGACCTGGGCGGACTGCGCAGGCTGACCAGTTCGAAACTGTTTGCCGATGCATTAAACTCCGTTGTCGCAGAGCATGGCTTAAATGCTCTGGAAGTTAATGCCTAAAATAAAGCTAAAGTCAGTTCGTTGGCTCGTCAGTGTGACCTATGTATGAATCGCAAATACTATTTCCATGAGATCAGGGTCCGGTTTAACGAAAAAACCTTTTCATAGGTCATGTGTCATATATACAACACTTTGTTTTGTGGACGATACACATGAGAGAGAGAGACAGAGAGAGAGAGAGAGAGAGAGAGAGAGAGAACTTGCGCAAATCAATTTCAGATTTTGTTTTGTCTACAATTTTTAACGCATCGTAGTAAGCAGCTGAATATGTTTTCGTCTCGCAGTCTTTCGATTCACCTCCCTGTATACAGCGCTTAAAATACGATAAACCCTGATGTTCCCAATAGTGGGCGCCGGAACTGAGTTGCAAATCCGGTGTATTGACAGCCACAATTAGTAGGAAAAGATTTAATGTGATTCTCCAAGAGAATGTTCGTCGTCGGAATTGATTCGCCAACTCGGTGTGATGATAGCCACAGTTTGAAAGAGAAGTGATGCACCGAGAGCAATCAGTACCAGTTGTTTCCGTCTACAGGTCGTTGTTGATATAAGCCTGCCCGCTGCTTCTTGCTGGATATTGTGTCCGAGTAAATACGACGAACCTTGTATGTTTCAGTTTCATTTAAGTGTGCAACTTTGAAATACACAGTTATTCAACGCACTAAAAAGATATATTTCGTCTGATACGTTCCAAACTTAATTTATATATATTATATTAGGATGATAAGTAAGAGAGAGAGAAAGAGATACTAACCAAATTCCGGACTCCTACTGGATGCATCGTGGAAAGCATTTGCGTAACTTATCGTCTCGCAAGATCTGATCTCTTTGCACCAAGTATCGTGATAAAAAAAACCATTCTTGTTGCAAAACTTCCGTTTCCATTCCTGGACGTTTTTGCAGCTGACGTAGAATAAACCCCACTGGTTCGAATATTCGCGGGTGGAAACGATTCGCCAAGCCGGTGTACTGATAGCCACAGTTTGAAGGAGAAGCGATACCCCAAGAGCAATCAATACCAGTCTCCATATACGGGTGGTTGTTGATACATTCCTGTCCGCTGCCTCTTGCTGGGTATTGTGTTCAGGTAAATACGAAGAAACTTGCATGTTGCAGTTTTCTTTAAGTGTGTAACTTTCCAATACGAATTTATTCAACGCGCCAAACAAATAGTCTGTCTGATAGGTTCAAAACCTAATTTCTATTTGATATATGAAAACTGAAAGTAAAAACAACAATAAATTGGACTGCATTGTTTTGTTTTAAAAAATCGGAAGAAGGAAGCTTTTTTTTTTCTTCAACATAAATTTCCCCTGTAGCCTATTATCTGTATTTAGTAATTATATACACTGGAGAGGATATGGGATTTTGTAACCTTTTACCGCGCAATCCCAAGTTTCACCGACCCTGAAAAACAAAGGCATTTGAAAACACTGTTGGATTAGGAGAACATGCTGGTAACCAGCATTTTCTCCTTTACCCACAATGTTTTACCCTCGATCAATCGAAATACATATGAGTCATGCTGTGTGAAAATGGGACTTAATGCATCTGCGAAAATTATCGACCCAGGTCAGCCTCCGCAGTCCGCGCAGGCTGACCTGGACCGAAACTTTTCGCTATCAGTCAAAATTGTTCTGCCGAGCGGGCCGCGTTTAACTGTTATTCTATGACTGCTTAAGGAATGGTAATTTGATCCGTCCATCTTACGCAGTTTTTTTTTTTGCTGGTATTAGATTTCGGACTATAGGTATACACGTGTAGTACAGTATATACGGTAGTCACAAAAACGAAGATGAGGTGTATTAGCTAAAACTGAAAGTCGACTGGGCGAAAGTATATTAGGTTCAGGTCAAAGAGATATCATAGTACAGTGTGAGCGCGCATGCGTCGTAACGCATGATGTATTTGGTTCCGGTCAAAACGATCCGCTAAAAAGTGGTTGCTATGGATGCATAATTATGTGATGGCTTGATTGGTACAATGCATTGCGGAGGTGTATTAAGCCCCCTTTTTCCAGAGAGTGGCTCATATGATTTATCGAATGCAAAGGCTTGTAAGATGGGACAAGTCTAAGGTTTTGTTTTTTCATAAAAAGAGTTTATTTCCGCTGATAAGCTTAATCCGTGTCACGAACACATTTCGAATACGTTAAAAGATATCCAATTGAAACCCGCTCACCCGGGTAGCTCAGTGGTTAGCGTATCTGACTCGTGACCTGATGGTTGCGAGTTGGGTACCCGGTTGAGGCAAACTTTCTTTCCGGCGATCTTTCGCCTCTCACCTCTGATGCATGTGAGAAAAGTAGTCAGTGGCTTTGGAAAGAAAGTTGTGTCATTACTAGTGTGAGGAAGCCAGGAAACACATGGGTGCTTCACTGACCGCCATGATATGACCTGAGCTGTTGAAATGGCGTTAAACTCCAATGCAAACCAAACATCCACAGGAACCCGGTATCATTACAACGCGGTCCTTATAACTTGGAATTCATCTACAAGCACATATACGTACGCTTAAGCGAGCCGAGCCCGGAGGCTTAGTGACGTAAAGGTCCCCTGAAACCAGACGGGTCCCTAGCTCGGATCCCTAGCGCTTTCAACTTCTTTCCGATGATTGAAAATAGTCATTTTGACAGGATTCTTTCCTCTTTCACCGCTGATCATAGTTTCGACGACGGCTATATTGGAAAGCTGCCAGTGGCTCAGGAAGAGTTAAAAGTGCTGGTGAAAGAAACTCCAGGAAAGTATGGATAGGTGCATGACCGCCAAAGTATAACTGAATTAAAAATGTTGAAAAAAAAAAAAGTTTTTTCTCAACGACATACAATCCAGTAAAAATCGGAAAGATTTTTAACAAATGGGCTTGTTTAAAACAGCGAACGGTACAGATTCAAGATCAGAGTGCACGAGCAGATAGATGAATGGATAAGTAAGTGCGTGTGTGGGTGGGTGGACGGACAAACGGACGGGCAGACAGACAGCGTGCGAATATCATATTTATGGCTGCTTTTCTACTCGAAATTAAAACACCAGTCTTTTGAAATTATCATTTATTCTACCTACACCGACGATTACGGTTCAAACGACAATGAGGATAAAGACCTTTTTTTTCTGATTATCTGCCTATAAGCCATGCTCTGAGAAAAGGGGGCTTAATGCATCTCCGTGATGCATGATACCGAGCAAGTCATCACATGATCATGGATCCATAAAGTCCATTTTGTCTAACAACCAATTGAATCATGAGGTAGACTGATCCTTAGACATACAGAAAATTGACCAATAGCGAAACATTTCGGTCCAGGTCAGCCTGCGCGGACTGCGGACTGCGCAGGCTGACCTGGACCGAAATGTTTCGCTATCGGTCGATACTTTTTTCGCAGATGCATTAAGCCCCCTTTTCACAGAGCATGGCTCATATTCTTTTGTCCCGCGATGTTTTTCAAACCCTTCTACTACTGCATGTTTTATGCAGTCTGATCTTGATCTGGCAGATCTGCAAGAGTAATGCATTATTGTATTCAGAGGTCTATGGGTTACATCGAATTCTAAACATGGCAAGGGAATTCGGCTCTATATACACAGTGCAATAGAAGCGTGGTAAAATCGACGTCATTCTGTATTCTAAAGTAAAGTTAGTATTTACCCATTAGCAGACGTCAAAATTTTAGCCTTGTCCAAATTGAAAGCATTTGCAAGCGACAATTTCATTGGTGCTCAAACGGTTTTTTTTTTTTTTTTTTGATAGGGTAGAAAAACATCGTGGGAAAAGGAGAAAATACTGGTTACCAGCATTTTCTCCTTTTCTCACAATGTTTTCAAAAGGCTTCTTTTCCAGGGTCGTTGAAGGGCAGCATCGTGCGGTAAAGGGTTAATCTGCATCCGGTTTTGTATACAAAGTACGAACTTGATTTCCTTTGATCAAGAGTTATCAAGAGTTGGTCATGTTAGAATCGAAATAATCTTCCTTCTATCGCGGTTTATTGTTCAATAAACCACGGTTGTGAGTTACGAGGCGCAGTGAATGAACCACAAGGGCAATCGCCCTCGTGGATTACTTATTCTGCCTCATAACTCACAACAGTAGTTTATTGAAAGATAAACCACAATAAAAAAAAAAGATTATTGCTTAAATAAAGAGACACTGGAATAAAACACTTGGAAATGAGTAACCAAAACAAACATTATAAAACTTTTTTTTTTTTTTCATTCTACATGCCTTTCAAATGATTGATTACAATGTCATTCTACTGTCATCAGCGTGTCGGCCTAAGCAGTCCATGGAAACAATGGAATGAAATCATTATAACTCCATATCAAACTGCACGGATCGTGCAGCCCGATCTCGATACTAAACTTTCCTATATCGTGTTTCTCATATTCACCAACCATTCTTAATTTGAGTTTTTTGCCTTATGTGCAAGAATTTTCAACATTTCAAATTAACCATTTGGTTTAGCCAATCAGAAAATTTGCAACAATTTCAACTTCTAATTCGACTAAGAATTCAGTGTATAACTGCTGGTAAAGGGCGTAGGCTTTTTCTGGTGCAAATTAATACAGATTGAGCTGATCTGGGTCTGTATTCACCAACCATTCTAAAGAATATTCTTAGTCTTATTCTCCAAGATTTTCTACATTTGCAAGTAACAAAACTCCTGATTGGCTAAACCAAATGGTTTATCCAATCAGGAGTTGTGTTACTTTCAAATGTAGAAATTCTGGAGAACAGGACAAATAACGTTCTTAAGAATGGTTTGTGAATACGGACCCTGGGTCTGTATTCACTAATCATTTTGAAGGCCATTTTTAGTCTTATTCTCAAGAATTTTCTAAGTTTGAAAGTAGCGCAACTTCTGACTGGCTAAAACATTGGTTTAACAAATCAGAATTTGGCGTTATTTCCTTATTCTACGATAAGACTAAGAGTGGTTGGTGAATACGAGGTCTGGTCGGTTTGGTTGCCTGAAAATTTCTTTGGCCAAAGAGTCAAACGATCAAGCAACACAACAAGAACATTGATTAGCTCTGTCCTGTTGTTTGGTACCAAGTGCTTCAAAGATTTCCGTCATCTGCTGCATGTTCTCTTCTTTGGTCCATGTTCCCTTCGACTTGAATGTAAAGTGAAGGCTATCACAATGGATACAAAGGCGCCGACGTAGATCACCAGTGAATATGGGAAACCTAGATGCGTGTCGCTTAAATCATCTTCTAATGTACGCACTTTATACATGTAGTAAATGTACAAAATCCTTTTGCAGACGATACAAATCATAAATCCGCCTAGAAGTAGAGAGGAACGAGATAAGCTATCTATTCTAGTTTAACTTCCGCTGAAAACAAAATCATCTGTATTGTGCTTTGTGTTAAACCGGAAGTAATGTATATGCCAAACGACCCTGTGCTCCGAAGACCCCAGAGATGGAGTTATTTGAAAATATATTCAGTAAAAGAAGGAAACGCTGGTAGCCAGCATTCTGCTCTTTTTCCGACAACAGATTTATCCTCACAAAGACAAATTCATTCATTTATTTGGGCCACACTTAATTTGTTTTCTACAAATTCTTTCAGCATAAACAAATCTAAGATTCGGTCGTTTGTTAAAATATTAAACGATCTAACAACACACTGGCAATCCCTTCAGTGTCCTTCCGCTCTTTCGCTGGCAATGACGACCTCAGTATTTTATGTAAAGGACATAGGTCAAGATCAGACTTCAGAGAATGTAGAAAACGATGAAAAAAAAAAAGAAAATGATGGTTACAAGCATTTTTTCCGTTTCCCATATGTTTTCAAGGGTCTTCTCTCTAGGGTTAGTTAAATGACGAGATTGTGCGGAAAAGGATTTTAAATGTTTCAAGTAACCATTTCGTCTATCTACTGTGCCATGGCTGTGCTTTGACTTAGAATACATGTAACTGAAATAGATACAAGATAATTTTTCTGTTTCGTTATATGATCGAAATTTCTTTCATCGAGTGAAAAGCGAACGCTATATTTTCACGAGACACTCGTGAAAATATAGCCTTTGCTTTTCTCGAGATGAAAGAAATTTCGATCATATACTGAAACAAACAATTATCCTATTTCTTTTATGCTCTTCACTTTAACCTTTCTTTTCACCTCTAAATCTTTTGCTCATCGTAAAAAATATAAGCGAAATCACAGTGTAGGACCGGAAGTCTGCATTATATGTAACTTTGGGCTCTGTACAGTGACGATAAAAACCTTTGACAAATAATCTCCTTTTCCAATGATGGTTTGAAATAACGCCTATGCTTGAAAAATATATGAGCCATGCTCTGTGAAAAGGAGGCTTAATGCATCTGCGAAAAGTCTCGACCCAGGTCAGCCTGCGCGGACTGCGCAGGCTGACCTGGGCCGAGACTTTTCGCTATTGGTCAATTTTCTGTATGCCAAAGGACCAGTCTACCTCATGATTCAGTCGGTTGTAAAAAAAAAAACAGTGGTTATTATGGATCCATAATCATGTGATGGCTTGCTTGGTATCATGCATTTCGGAGATGCATTAAGCCCTCTTTTACCAGAGCATGGCTCATATCTGACTGAAAATTTCATTTTTCAAGAGTGAGGGAAAAGAAACAATTGCCGACGGGGTTAATGTTTCTATATTATTTCTCTTTAGTTTAAACATATTTTATTGATCAATAATTTACAATGTCGTAAATATACAAAACAAGTCAATAGGATTGGAACGAAAGCATAGCTTATTATGTTCTTTTCCTGGTGGATGTTGGAAAAATACACAGATGACATAAGTAATGTTATTCTAAATCAATGGAAAAAAAAAGAAACGATTATGAGGAAGACAGTAAAAAAAAAATGATAATGAAATATAAGCACAGTGTAGGGCATGCTTAAGTAGGACTGTTGGTGGGTCTTTGAAGAAACGATACGCTTGCACTATAAGAATAACTAATAAGAATAACTTATTACGTGAACTGATTCGGTAATTATCTTAATTAGCCAATACTAAATCTCTTACTGGACTTGATAAATAAGTGTACTTCAGAGAAAATGCGTTTATTAAAATCTAGAGATAAATTGTCATCCCCGAATAAGAGTACGGTTAGATTTACTGCTGTGTATTGTGAAACATTGGTGATAAGTCGTTCTCGTATTTCACTATATAATCTACAATCAAAGAAAAAGTGCTGACTAGATTCAACTGACCCGCATCTACAAAGAGGCGAGTTGATTACATTTCTAAAGAAGAGGTGCTGGTTGAGTGAACTACATTTATTGCGAATTCTAGTATGAATAATCTGAACTTTCCTTTCCCCAAAGAAGAACAGCCTATTTGCTTCAGGTTTTTCTCTATCTAAAAAGGTTTTTAAAGCACTCACTGTATCTGAATTTCTTATGTCCATTGGAAGCGCATTCCATTCAATAACTGCGGTTGGTAAAAATGAATTTTTATTTCTCTTTATATTGAACCACAAAAAAAGTTTCAATATTTACATTCCAGCACCTTTTACACCGTCTATCTTTTTTCGAAAGATAGTCTTTGTTATAAATACTTAATCCAAATACTTGATATTACTTGAGATATTTGCTGTCAATTATCTAAATCCCTTGGGGGAAAAAACAACAACAGAAATGATATGTATTTGAGCCAAGCTTTGTAAAAGTTTTACCAGTACTCCGCACAGTATTCTTTCCAAGCCACTGGCTGCTTTCCCACATAACCATCGTCGAACCAAAGATCAGCGGTGAGAGAGCCGCAATGACTGTCCTGAATCCTCGGAAAGAAATTGGCCGAGCCGGGTAACGAACCAGCGACCCCCTGTTCTCAAGTCCTGTACGCTACCGACTAAGCTACGGGGGCTTGCCGGAAGAGTAAAGGGCATTACTTACCGCTCAACATCAAAATGGACCAGAAAACGTGGATAAAACGTTTGCAGCAAAGGTATCTTCTAAATGCATTCCCCACCACTATGCTTAATGTACACAGGTATGCTGCTAGTATTAACGTAATTTCGAGTGCATCTTCGTACATCTTTTTATCTGTTAAAGACGGGGAACATCTATAATTCGGTTTATTTTTTGGTGACAGATACAACAATATTGTCATATGATTGTTAGACAAACACTGATGAGTTATGCTCTGTAAAAATGTGGTTTAAGTCTGTGCTAAATGACAAAATTTTAGACTTATCCACATTGGAAACATTTGCAGACAAAATAAATGTGACTCACAAACTGAAATTTGATTGTGGAGGGGTAGAAACATTGTGGGAGAAGGAGAAAATGCTGGTAACCAGCATTTTCTCCTTTTCCCACAATGTTTTCAAAAGCCCTCTTTCTCATGGTCGTTTAAAGTCCGGATTGTGTGGTAAAGGGTTAAAGCATATACAAACATTCAAGCGACTGAAGTATTTATTTTATCGAAAATTTTCTCTTTTTACCACAATGTTGTCTTAGGTCTTCTTGTATAAGAATCTTAATTTATGTTGATTTTCCACCCTTCACGATGACGAGTATGGATAGATACACTGGCTGCCGCGACATCTCTGGAATAATGTTGAAAACTGCCTCAAATATCATCTAGAATTAGACTAAAATTAAGGATGGATGGCCCCTGACTGTACAAACTATAGGTCTACTAAACGACAAAATTTGAGACCTATCCAAATTGAAAGCACTTGCAGACGACAATATCAGTGTGGTTCGAATGATGGTACTCGTCGTCTGTCAAAGGGTAGAAACCATGATGGGGTTGGGGATGGGAAATGTAAAATGGTTACACGTTTTTTGAAATGATTACACATGTTTATATACGGGTTTTATTTGAATCACTATAAAGCTTTTATGATGTTATAACTGGATGAAAATTCCCTAATGTTACAGGCCTTCTCATTTTGGTAGTTTTACGTCTAAAACATATTTTAAGAAAAATAAGTGACAGATTAAGAGACAGAGAATTTTTAAGAGATGCGAATACACAGAGAGAGAGACAGATTAAAAGAGACACAGAATTTTTAAGAGATGCGAATACAGAGAGAGAGAGAGAGAGAGAGAGAGAGAGAGGATCCCACATTATTTACACAGACGCAAGAACGGTCAGTCGCAGAATTCAAAGAAATACAGAAAATCAGGATGAGTTATAATATGTTAGCTATGCTCTGGCAAAAGGGTGTTAAACGCAATCTGTAATGCATGATACCTTGCACGTCATCACATAATTATGGATCCGCAAATTCCATTTTGCATAACAACCGACTAAATCGTGAGGTAAACTGGTTCTTTGACACGCAGAAAGTTAACCATTAGCAAAAAGAATCGATACTTTTTGTAGATGCATTAAACCCCTTTTCACAGAGCATTACCCATATGTTTACTCACGCATTCTCAGGTTTTTGTACCCGGAGACGTCAGACAATGCAGCAGAATGAAACACAGGTAAAGACGTTCCTTCACACGAAATCTTGCCATCGCGGTATATCTCACAAGCTATGAAGTAAAACAACCCAAAGGACTGTAAATAAGAGTCAGTTGACAAGACGATCCACCCGGGCGTCAGCAAAGCGATTGACTGTAGCACCAATGAGAGCTGTAGCAATGCACCGTGATCCAGCATACCCGCGTTCTGTTACAACAATTCTCGAGTAGGATTCTGTATCTTGACACTCTCCATATGAATATTAAAAGATTAAAAATGTTAAAATGTTATATTTTGACTCGTCCATCGCTGAGGGAATGAAAAGAATCTTTTCTGCAAACTCTTTACCAGTCGACAAAATTTTAAACTGGTCGAAATCCAAAGCAATGGCAGATGACAAATGAAATGTCACTCAAAACACGAAATTTCTCCTTTAAAATGCCGAAAACATTTAAAAAAAGAAATGCGAGTTACCACTTTCTCCTATTTCCACAATGTTTTTAAAGTCGTTAAAGATCGGAATAATTCGGTAAAGGATTAATACAATAAATAATTTTTTGCAATTTTAGGAGTTTTTACCTCGTAACTAAGCCACTACAAATTGCACTACCGGAGTTCACCGGGATTTAAATAGCGAAATCAGAACTACAGTCCGCAAAAATTGACTTAACCCTTTACCACACGACAAAATTGAAAGCATTTGCAGACGACAAAATAGATTTTGGCTCATATGGTGAGATTCGTCCATAAAAGGACGGAAAACACTGTGGGAAAAGGAGAGAATGCTGGTTACCAGCATTTTCTCCTTTTTCCACAATGTCTTCAAACGCCTCTTTATCAGGGTCGTTAAAACTAGGGATTGTGTGGTAAAGGGTTAATCTTTTCAAAATATAATTTAGCCGCGGTTTGGCAAAAGGGGGGGGGGGGGCGGTATAATGCACCTCCCTGATCCATCATACCAAGCAAGTTATCACATTACGGATCCATAAAATCCATTTTGTCTAATAACCGACTGAATCCACCGAATCCTTTGACATGCAGAAAATTTACAAAAGGCAAAAAGTATCGGCCCAGGTCAGCCTGCGCGGACTGCGCAGGCTGACCTGGGCCGATACTTTTTGCAGATGCATCTAACCCTTTTTTTAATGGAGTATAGTTCCATTATGTTCCTGTCGGAAACACAGAGACGCGTCACAAGAGAGATGGTCGTAGAAAGTGTCCGCGTCATGAAATACTGTACCTGATAAAACTCCGCTTGTTTTCAACGGGGAACTTATATTTTGACCTAAATCTTTTTTATGTACCAACTGGATCATGAGGTGGCATGGTCCTCTGACATGCCAAACAACAACAACAACAACAACAAATCGACTTATGTCAGCCTGCGCGGACTGCGCGGCTTTAAACTCCTGTTTCACAGAGTATGACCCATTTTCTAGCTTCCATTTAACGACGTACTAAGTTTAAAATCGCCGAATATACCAAACGAACGTTTTCATTCTAGAAGTAAGTCCTTCAGAGGAGCATACTCAGCATTGTGCAGAATGTCTTGACAAACTGCTTAGTGTTGATCAAAGATCAGACTGCACGTTTTGTGCAAACTGATTTTGATCTACATTGGCAGCGAAAGTAAATAAAGTAGTGAAAGGCGTTTGAAGGGTGAATTCTAATCTACCAGGCTAGCCCCAGCAGCTCAGTCGGTAGCGTACAGGACTTGAAGAACAGGAGGTCGTTGGTTCGATCCCCGGCTTGGCCAATTTCTTTTCAAGGATTGATGATAGTTGTTGCGACAGGATTCTTTCCTCTCTCACCGCTGACCATTGTTTCGACGATGGTTATGTGGGAAAGCAGCCAGTGGCTTGGAAAGAATATTGTGCGGAGTACTGGTGAAAGAAACTCCAGGAAAGCATGGATAGGTGCACTGGCCGCCGCGATATAACTGAAATTATTTTGAAAACGGCGTGAAACACCATACAATCAATCAATTAATCTAATCTACTAATATTTGTGTTTAATTAAGTTTCCGTATCCTCTATTTATATTTGTACGTGGCCCCCAAAAGAGGGAACCCTGTTACTTGTTTCTTCTGACATGATATGATGGGATGACTTTACCTCTTGATATATTAGCAGATTTCAGGAGCACAATACGCCGTATAATCTCCAGTACACCTGCCAGGTGTCGTGTAGGTGTTGTTGCACATGGAGGTCACACCCGATATTGACTTGACTTTCGTATCTGTTGTACATGTACGTTTTAGGTAAAATAAAGAATTACCTCGAGATGAAATAAAAGCGATCCCGTAATTTGATTTTACGGATGTTATAAAAGAACAATCGATTTAGCAGATGAGTCTAGAATCTAGACAGAAAATGGCACACTCCAAAGGAAAGAAGTCTGAGTGATCTTGTATTGCTCGGTATGTAAGGTCAACGCTGAATTAGTAAACAAGAGGTCTTGTGTTCATCCTCAAGTCGTCCAAATTGCTTTTTAGGGGGTTGAGGGTGTCTACGAGCAAGGCACTGCAGACATCCAGCCTAGTACTGGTGAATCGAGGTAATACATGAACAAATGAGCGGTCAGCTTGATATGACTGAATTGATTTTACAAAATACAGTCAAACACCATTCAAACTATTAATTATTCCTCGGAAGTCTTATTATAGATAAGGCCACGACTAAAATAGGCAATTTACTGACATAGGCTGGTTTCCGATCTAGGCCTATTCATCCGCTATTGCTTGTTTCATTATTAGTCTCATTCTAAATTTAGAAAGTAAAACAACTTCTGAGTGGCTAAACCAAATGGTTTAGCCAATCAGAAGTTGTTACACTTTCTAAAGTTAGAAAAATTCTCGAAGCATGAAGACATGTTTGACGCTGCGATATCAGAGAAAAAAAAATGTTGATAACGGGGAAATCATCATGCCAGCTGAAATGTGGGGGACAAAATTGGAGCCCTCAAAATGCGTTTTTGTTAAACTTTCGTTTATTTCAATACTTCGATAGATGTAAAGAATAGTTTACCCTTTTAAGCCTATGGCGATATAAGATATAAGATACAAGAAGCTTTAACTAACGTCTGAGCGATACAAAGTAGGTTCGATTGACAGCATAAATCAAGACCAGAACGTGCACTCTGACCTTTGAATTATACCTTCCTTTTTTTTTAATCAAAAATAGTGAAGAAGATCTCTATGTATGCAAGTGGTAATTTGTAACGAAAGCAGTATATACTGTATATTAATGCCACGTGAAAAAAAAAAAAAAAATAAGTACAAAATAAAGTTTAAAAAATACTCTCTCTCTCTTTTCTTGCTATTTACATTTGTATCAAATACAAAATTACAACACATGCTAAATGATAAAGAAAAGAAATGTTATCACTACAATTTTCTCTACGGTTCGGCAACTGATTCTGGGAAAAGCATAAATTTGGCCATAGACTACGATCTTCGTTCAATCGTTAAATAAGTATGATTATGGCATTTCTATTTCAAAATAAAATTGAGCCATGTCCCATGAAAAGGAGGCTAAACGCATCTACAAAAAGTATCGACTCAGGTCAGCCTGCGCAGTCCCCACAGGCTGACCTGGGTCGAAACTTTTCGCTATTGGTCAGTTTTTTGTATGTCAAAGGACCAGTCTTTCTCATGATTCAGCCAAATATTAGACTAAATGGACTTTATGGGCCCATAATCACGTGATGACTTGCTTGGTACAATGCATCACGGAGATGCATTACGCCCCCTTTTACCAGAGCATGACTCGAGTGTATGTATCTGTACAAAGTGGCGAGGGCCGTTGAACTATGGCAAAACACATACAATATTAACTCTTTGGCTGCCAACGGAATGGATTCGACTTTTTTAAAAGTCGTAAAGTATATTTACGTTGTGTTTGGACCTGATTCTGGTCAAACGATAGCCTAAGGTTTGTGCAGTCTGATCTTGATCTACGGCGTCCGCAAATGCTTTCCAAGGCGACACTGGCAGTGTTCAACCCTTGCACTGCTCTATACTATACAAGTAGAAAAATGTTTTAACCCTTTACCAAACGACAAAATTTTGGACTGAACCAAATTGAAAACATTTGCAGACGACAAATTAAATGTTGCTAAAATGATAATTTCTGTAATTGATGGGGTAGAAAACATTGTGGGAAAAGGAGAAAATGCCGGTTACCAGCATTTTCTCCTTTTCCCACAATGTTTTCAAAAGGCTTCACTGTCAAGGTCGTTAAATGTGTTGTGTGGTAAAGGGTTAAAGTAGTCAGTAGAAAGCACCTAGTGATAGTATTTTAATCGCCTGTTTGGTTAGCATATCTCACAAAAAAGTTATGTGCCAGCGAATATCGTAAAATCAGACTGCACGTTCTGTGCTGTATGATCTTGGTCTACAATATCCTCGAAATCACCAAAATATACTACCTCTTTCCCAAACAACAAAATTTTGGACATTTTCAAGTCCAGAGTACTTGCGGACAAATGAAATGCTGCTGAAATGGTGGAAAGTATCTTTCAAGGGTAGAAAACGTTGTGGTAAAAGGAGAAAATGCTGGCGACCAAATGCAGGTTACCAGTATTTCCCCTTTTCGCACATTCGGATTGCGTGGTAAAGGGTTAACTGACAAGTATAAAAGGTATATGGGCTATAAAAAAGATACTAGTGTCAAATGAATAAACAAATTTTCGTATGTCATACTCTGTACATCCACTGCAGACGCTGTCATTTTGAAATTTTCTGAAAGATTCCATTGTTACGAAGATTAAAATGAATTTCAAATACGCAGATATAGGATGTTTGTTTTTTTCGGTGAAAGATCGAAATTTAATTTATTGAGTGAACATCATCGGTGATATTTTCACGAGTTAGGCAGCCATGAGCGAAAATATTACCGATGATGTTCTCGAGATGAAATAAATTTCGATCTTTTACTGAAAAAATTGAAAAAAAAAAATCTATTTATTTCATGCTTCTAATCCTCCTTTTTTGGGACTTTCATCATAATCCATTTTTCGGTAATTCCCCGTGGCGTACCCCTCTCAGATAACAACACGTTACAATATTACATAAAGCGCGAGAAATACGAGTAATAGGGTAAATGCGCGTAAATAACGTCATTTACCCCTCTTGTTGAATAGCTTTATCTCATGCTTTTCGGTTGTTTATCGGAAAATAATGGTGGATTATAAGGTTAAATAATTCATTGTTACGACTAGTGAAGTTTATCGTAAATATTTGCATGACTCTTCAATTGAAGGCGTAAACAGTAGTTACCGCGCATTAGTCACCTATCAGTAAACAGTCATTCAACCAGACGGAAATATAACGTAATTTACGCCCATTTACCCTAGATTTACTGGATTTTGATGAAATCCCAACAAAACTGGGGTTAGATGCATGAATTATATAGAATATTGAATATTTTTTTTAGTGAAAGATTGTAATTTATTTCATCTCGTGAAAATCATCGCTAATATTTTCACTCGTGGCTGCGCCACTCATGAAAATATTGCGCCATGCGTGAAAATATTGCGCCACTCATGAAAATATTACCGATGATGTTCACTCGATACAATTAATTTCGATCTTTCATCGAGAAAAAGAAATATCCCCTACATGTCATGATAAAGAAGAAATAGAACGATTAGAAAGGAAAAACTGACAAACTGCCAAATAATAAGACTAGATGTGAAGCTTCAACAACAACACTGACATTTTTCTTTAAAGAAACTTATCACTTGTCGAAAGTAATCTTCAAAATTCAGTAAAGACGATGCAAAAATCAGTAAGAACAGATCAAGTCTTCCTCACATACATCTTAGCCTGCAGTGTAGAGGTTAACTATTTAGCTGCTAAGCGGGACTTACTGACCTTTTGCAGACATTGTAGATCAAGATCCGACTGCACAGAACGTGCAGTCTGATCTTTAATCTACATTGTCCGATACCGTATTTTCTGTCTAGTGAAATCAACTTTGAAAACGCAATACTCGTATTTGGGTTTTTAGTACTGAGTAGAAACTTTCATTTCATTTATTCAGCAGTTTAGAGGTTAAAACCAGTTGTTTTAGTGACTTACACATTGACTGCTAGTGTAATTACGTCATTCGCTGCTGCCTTTACATCACGTTTAGTGTCAACATTATCTTCGTCATCAGATTTATCATTTGTGTTACCTTGGTGATTGTCAGAAAGGGTATCTGAATCTGAGGACACGGGAACGGGTTGATAATCTTTACCCTTGTCCATTGCATATGTCTGATGATCTTCTTCATTATCTGTCGGCTGCCTTCTTGTGTCACCTGGATGTCTTGGTACATCTAAACGTGTTCCGGATCTCGGACTACCTCTGTCACGTGACGGGTCTTGATTAGAATGACGTAAACGTTCGCTTTTATCATCACGTGGTCGTCTTTTCCTATGTTCACGTGATCCTCCATCATGCCTGTCATCATCACGGGGTCTATCGCTATTTCTTTCTCGCGGTGGTCTAGAAGAATGGCGGTCATAATCTTTAAGTTCGTATGAATTTCTGGGAAATGGCGGGAAGAACTTTTGACGATCCTTTGCCGAGTGAGGGGACGGTCTTGGGGATGGGCGAGGAGACGCTCTGGGGCTTGGGTCTATTTCTCTGGAGGCCCTTGGTGAATTTCTTGGACTTGGCCTTAGCTCTCGGGAATGTTTGTCTCGCAGCCTGGGACTATGTCTCGGTGAGTCCCGATGCTTTTTCTGACGAAGATAATCAATGTGTTTCTTATCCGTCCCTATGACAACATTTTGTTCGGATATCCTTTTTCTCAGTGCGGTAACGTCATCATGGAAGCATTTGAAAACCAAGATACAGGATGCAAAAACTTGTATGCAGGCAAGAATGTAGAAGAATACGCAATATGGGAAACCAACTACGAGATGTTTGTTTAGCTTCTTTGATCCGTTTAGAAAATCTAGTTCAACGAGGCCCACGTATATCAGCTCGCCCATAACGATTCCTAGAAAATAACGTGAAAAAAAAGATACCTCGTTAAATAGAACAACTGGTCTGGTTATAGGGTAGATTTGGTCGGTAACTGAAACTTAGGCGTAAGAGTTACTCAGACCAAGCCTTATCTGGCTAACTGAAACCTTTTGTTAGAAAAACAGGTCACAATTTCAGTCAAAATATTCACGGCACTTTGTCAATATATTTGTACTCTTACAGCTGGAAGAAGTTTACATATGGGTCACAACTGGTCCTAAGGTAGGTCTCTGGTCTAGCTGGGCGACCCAGGGCCATTGTGAACTTGTTAATGTTGTTACAAGCAAGTGTTCTCTTTCCCAGAAAGTTTTCCATCATATTCAAAAGAATATAGTTTAATTCACTTCAGGCATGGCGTCTTTGTATCTGTCGCGCAAGTTAGTGATAATTTACATCTAAATAGTCGGTAATCAACAGTATTTCGCAAGATGGAAATATTTGACCAGATTTTCAATTACACTATGATAACTCTTTACCAAATACATGTACTGTCTCTAACTCTCATAATGGTAATGGCATAGTTAATACACCATACAATGACCGAATATCTTTAACAGACGTCCTAAATGCTATAATTGACGCAAAGCGGGGCAAAGCTAGTGGGATGGATGAAATTGCGTCACAGATGTTGAAAAAATGATGTAACGATACTTTTTCTACATGTCTTGTATAATCATTTTTTGATACAGGGACAGTACCTTCCGTGCGGAGCAAATGTATTATAAATGCTATCCCGAAATGTGCAACATCTGATCCAAGAGATACTTTATCATACACTATCTTATCAGATGAACAGAATGGTTTCCGCAAGAAAAGGAGTGCCATAGATCAAGTTTCTAGTCTTGTAAATTGGGTTGAAACCGGTAAAAATCAGAAACAATAGACATTTCCTGCTTTTATAGACTTTCGAAAGGCATATGATTTTATCAATCGGTCGAAACTCTGGAACAGATTAATTAATACAGGGGTCTCAGGGAAAATGCTAAACCCTGTAAAGTCTTTATATTCGTCTGTAGTCCCATGCGTCCGGATTAATTCTTTTGTCACAGACTGGTTCCCTGTCGACAGCGGTCGAAACTCTGGAACAGATTAATTAATACAGGGGTCTCAGGGAAAATGCTAAACGCTGTAAAGTCTTTATATTCGTCTGTAGCCCCGTGCGTCCGGATTAATTCTCTTGTCACAGACTGGTTCCCTGTCGACAGCGGTTTGAAGCAAGGTTGTGAGTCATTTCCCTATTTGTTCAGTTTATACATAAATGATCTCTCCGAGTACTTAAATGCACTTGATATGGATATAAAAATCGACAATGAGAAAGTCTGTATCCTTTTATATGCTGACGACGTACTTTTACTAGCCAAAAGTGAGTACGATTTACAGCAGCATGTAGAAAATGTTGAATTATTTGTAAATTATAATGTACATTTCATAAGAATATGTAAATGAAATACATGTATGTTTAAACTAAAGTCTTTTTGAAGAATTTTTACCTGTAACTGATAGAACGCAGCCCAGGACAAAGCCAAGGTGTATCATTTGTTTCTTCTTGGCCACAGTATACACTAGTGTTGTTACAGTTAGCAGTGTGCTTATCCAGACTATCGTGGCTCCGATCTGCTGTCGCGCCTTTCCAAGGTTGTATTCTCTTTCTGAAAATATCCATAACAACGTTAGTACTACATAATCTGACGCATGAAATTTGTATATTAAGTCTGAAGAAAGGACCTATATGTATTTGAAAATTATTATCTTTTTGCCAGAATATCTCATACATGATTGGCTTGTGTACGATCTGTAATTACATTGGGCACTCTGTGCATTCGTGCGCCATTGCCTGCCAAACACTAAAAATTGTGTCCTACGACTAAGTATTTGAGAGAAGAATGATTCATTGGCTTAAATGAGAGAGAGAGAGAGAGAGAGAGAGAGAGAGATTTTGAAACAGTTTGCACGTTGAGCGATTTTCACAGACAGACAGACAGACAGACAGGTGAAAGCGCAGAATACTTAAATTTAGATTGTCAGCACACACAATATGAACTAGATGTATTTAAGGAATGAAGAGATTTTTTTTTTTTTCATGGAGATATGAAAAAAAAAACAGTTTTTTTTTTTCATCTCCATCAAAAAAAAAAATTCTCTTCACTCCTTATAATTTAATATTACATACAACATACACCCACGGAAATAATTCAAACTGCATTAATTTTCTTTATTTTTAAATATAACGTTGGAGTTTCTAAAGCCCCTTCCACTAATATTTGTATGGTGCAAGAATACAATAGGGAAGTATTTTTCAGATCCCCAACACTAACGTGTCCTGAAAATCAACCAATAAAACGAAAGTAAATTAACACGGCAGTGTGTAGGACCCGCAATGTGTAACCTTCACTCTGAGCAGAAGCATGGTGAATATTGCAGTGGGAATTCATGATGAGAATTTTTTCTCTCGTAACTTTTATTGTTGAATTGTTAATTATTTTTTTTTTCTTCATAAAATGATATTCAGGGCAAAAAAAAAAGCTAACTAATAAACTTGGGACTCTGTATAAAAATAAATGTGGAATATCGTATACATGTTTGTTTACATTCGTTTGACAGCTAAAGTAGTTCCGGCACAACATGATTTTTTTTTTCATGGAGCTATGAAAAAAAAAAATTCAGCCAGTCAGAACTCTCCAATATTCATGAAAACAATTGATATTACATTATTATACCTTGAAAAAAAAAAAGTAGAAAAGTGAAAAAAATATTTGCGCTTACTCATGTTAAGTTTCCTTGCATCAGACGCATCCTCAGCATCACCACGATAGGCATCCAAATATGACCTTGACCTACAGACAGTTTCCGCCTCCTCTTCCACCCCATCATCAGTTATGTCCCCTCCTTCATTGTCCAGGTCAAACGAAAAAACATTGTCAGAAGTCACACATATCACATGATAGAAAACTCCTGCACTTGAGGACAGCCCAGGAAACGGAGATTTCTTTCCATGCCACGCGATCGCCCAGCCTGGAGCTGCCAAGGCTATTGTTTGAAAAAGCAGAGATATTCCTAATATAACGATAATAACAATCCGTAAACGTCGCTTGGACACGTTTAAATCGTCTGTTGCAAAGGATGAAGTTGTCGTCTGTTTCGGCGTTGTTTCATTTGAGAATGCAGGTGTTATTTCCGGTTCTGTGCTGGCTGTCACGGACGCCATGTTGTTTCAGACGTTGTTTGTAGGTTTAAAACACACTGACTTGTATTGCGTTAATATTATAACATATACATGTGTTTTACTGTCACAGGTATGCATATCGACCTTAAACTAGGTCAACGATTCATCTAAAGTTGTAAACAAACCCTCATCGACTTTTTCACACGCGTCTGCTTACCGTGGTGTCCTCTTTGACCGAGCACTTTAATAATAAACAGCTAACAAGTACATGCAAATTTTAATTAAAAAAAAATAATCACATAGTCAGTTAATCCCTTACCAAAAAATTTTAATGACCCTGAGAAAGAAAGCTTTTGAAAACACTGTTGGAAAATGGAGAAGTTGCTAGTTACCAGCATTTTCTTCTTTTTACTAAAATGTTATATACCTTGCCAAAGACAAATATCGTCATTTGGGAAAAGTTCCACATGTCGTCTGCAAATACTTTGAATTGAAACAAACCAAGATTTTCTTGTTTGGAAAGGGTTAACCCTTTACCAAACGGCATAACTTTGGCCTGGTCCAAATTGAACGCTATCACAGACGACATATCAAATTTACTGAAAACATAAAATCTTTCAAAGGGTAGAAAATATTGTATGAAAAGAAGAAAATACTGGTTACCAGCATTTTCTTTTTTCCCCACAATGTTTTCAACCGTACCTTTTTCAGGATCGTTAAAACTCGGATTGTGAGGTAAGGAGATAAACAACCTTAACCCTTTCCCAAACGACAAATTTTGGACTGGTCCACATTGAAAGAGTTTGCAGACGACAATCTTAAATTTGATGAAAATGGCAGAAAGTTATCAAAACGGGTAGAAAACACTGTGGGAAAAGGAGAAATTGCTCGTTACTCGTTACGAGCAATTTCTGCTTTTCCCACAGTGTGTTCAAAAGACTTGTACTGCAGACACGTGAAAACCAGGGCTTGTTTGGGAAAGAGTTAACACACAGTATTTGTCGAAACATTTTATCCGTAAACGAGTGCACCTACAGACGACTGTTCCGCGTCTTGCAACAGTCAACTGCTTTGAAAAAAGAGAATTGCCCCTTAAGTCGCGCTATGTTTACACATGTTTTTACCTACTGAACTTTGACTTGCACAAATTATCTAATTTTACAAAAAAAAAACGATTTCAAAGTCGTCTGCCACATATTTGTTTCATGGGCGATGAGTTACCTGGCGGACGGGTCACGTGACATGCTCAATCTTTCCCCGCGGATAAAAGCAGACGACATAATGCCCTTCTCTCTCGTTGCATGAAATACGGATCTTCCTTTCCTTCTCACTTCGTGGCCAACGCCACAAAAATTTATTGCATCATTTTTAGAATTCTATTGGCGATCTTAGTCACATATGTATATAAAATCATCGTTATTGCTGTATCCATTTACCAAAACCGTCATAATGTTAGATATTAAAACAAGAAAATAGTTAAGTATTAAAGTATTAACTAGAACAAGCCACATTGAATGCAAACGAAAAATTAACCCTTTACCACACAACAAAATTTAACATTTGTCCATATCGAAAGCACTTGCAACCGACAGATAAAAAATGGGACTGAAAATATGATATTTGTTTTTTGAAGGGTAAAAACATGGTGGAAAAAGGTGACAATGTTAGTTAACGACATTTTCTCTTTTTCCCGCTTTGTTTTCAAAAGCCTTCTGGTTCAGTGGCGTTTCACTGCCCTTTCCTATTTCCCTCGTGTTCTTTGACCCCTCTTGCGCCAATGTGAATGCTTCTTGTCATGGATCCGTTTATGATGACACTGAAAGTAATCATTCTTACAGTTGTCTAATTTTACATATTTTTACCACATGTTTATGAATTTGTAATGATTCATAAAATTGTCGCGTGAATATTACATAAACATGAGTCAAGCTCTGGCAAAAGGGGGCTTAATGCGTCTCCGTGATCCATGGTACCAATCCACCTATCACATAAAGATGGTATCCATAATAGCCACTTTTTTAATAATTGACATAATCATGAAGTAGACTGGTACTTGGACAAACAGAAAATTGACCAATGGCGAAAAGTTTCGGCCCGGGTCAGCCTGCGCAGTCCGCGCAGGCTGACCTGGGCCGAAACTTTTCGCTACTGGTCAATCTTCTGCATGTCCAAGTACCAGTCTACCTCATAATTCAGTCGGTTGTAAGACAAAATGGATTTTATGGATCCATACTTATCTGATGACTTGCTTGGTATAATGAATCACGGAGATGCATAAAACCCCCTTGTGCCAGGGCATAGCTCATCTGCCTTGCGAAATTGATTGTACATAATTATGAGTAAACGTCTGTAAAATTCAGTATAAATCATTGAAAGGTGTAAAAAAAGAACACAACAACAACAGCAAAAAAAAAAATCGAAATTATTGTAACATCAAACCAATCCATTTCGTGTTTTACGACCCTGAAGAAGGAGCTTATGAAAATATTGTCGGAAAAGGAGAAAATTTTGGTTACCCTTTCAAAGACAAATTTCATCACTTGGAGAAGTTTGATTTGTCGTTTGCATGTGTTTTCAATATGAAAGAAGCCGAGCCCTGTAGCTCAGTCGGTAGCATACAGGACTTGAGAACAGGAGGTCGCTGTTTCGATCCCCGGCTTGGCCAATTTCTTTGAGGATTGATGATAGTCATTTCGGCAGGATTCATTCCTCTCCCACCGCTGACCATTGTTTCCATGATGGTTATGTGGAAAAGCAGCCAATGGCTCGGAAAGAATATTGTGCAGAGTACTGGTAAAAGAAATTCCAGGAAAGCATGGATAGGTGCACTGGGCGCCGCGATATAACTGAAATAATGGTAAAAACGGCGTTAAACACCGTACAATCAATCAATCAATCAATAGGAAAGAATCGATAACTATCTTCTGGAATAAATTTACCTCGCAGGCTTCTAAGCGGGACTCAATGTGTCTTTATGGTCAGTGTAGATTGAGATCAGACGGTACATTTTTCTCATTCCCTTCACAGATGCCTTCTCAGATGTGAACTGTCCAATGCCCTGATTTTTTTGGCTAATAGAATTTAGAAATTAACCCTTTACCGTACAATGCCGCCTTTTGACGCCCCTGGGAAAGAAGCCTTTTGAAAACATTGTGGGAAAAGGAGAAAATGCTGGTAACCAGCATTTTCTCCTTTTCCCACAATGTTTTCTACTCTATCTAAGAAAAGTTGCACCATTTGAGCCACATCGAAATTGTCGTCTGCAAATGCTTTCAATTTGGACAAGGCTAAAATTTTGTCGTCTGGTAAAGGGTTAATAATAATTTGCTTTTTACAACTGGCGGGAATTTGTCATTTGATATAATATCAGTGGTACTAACCGTTTATCAAAACATCCCGAGTTTTAACGACCCTGAGGAAGAATCTCTTGATAACAATTTGGGAAAAGGAGAAAATATTGGTAATCAGCATTTTCTCCATTTTCCACAATGTTTTGTACCCTTTCAGTGACCAGTATTTTCATTTGATCCTCTTCTCATTTGTCGTCTGCGGATGCTTTGAATTTGGACCAGTCCATCTTTTTATCGTTTGGGGAGTTACGAGTGACTTTGCCTTAGTCGAATGCAATTATCTCCGCCTCTGTCGACAGCTGAAATAAGGATGAACTGAAATTCGGAAAGCTTCTCATCTGGAAGGTTTGACTGAACAAGCGGAGTTATAGATCTTAGATCAGAATGCACGTTGTTTGCAGTCTGATCTTGATCGTTGTCGTCCGTAAAAGCCCATGTTTTCGCTTTGACTTCGAGAAGGGTAACTCACATCCCCACCGTTGTGAAGAGTATAGATCACGTCCATACAACCGTGACATCTTATTCTAGATTAAGAAAGTAACGCAATTTCTGATTGGCGAAATCATTTGAGCCATGCTCTTTGAAAAGAGGACTAGATGCATCTATGAAAAATATCGATCTAGGTCAGCCTGCGCAGTCCGCGCAGGCTGACCTGGGCCGAAACTTTTCGCCATTTTTCAATTTTCTGTATGCCAAAGGACCAGTCTACCTCATGATTCAGCCGGTTGTTAAAAAAAGTGGCTATTGTGGATCCATAATGATGAGATGGCTTGATTGGTATCATGCATTCCCTGAGCATGGCTTATTTGATTCGGCCAATTAGAAATTACGTTACTTTCAAATTTAGAAAGTTCTTGAGAATTAGACTGGGAATGTTTTTAAGAATGGTTGGTGAATACCGACCCTGGTCATAGACTGTTTTCTTTTCTTCTTTCGTCTGGGAGTGGTCTTATGCAAGAAATTTTAGAACCCAAGTCTTCAACAGACGAAACCCATGATAAACATAACAGTGAGCTGTCCCGTGATATGATTAAAGTAATGTTAAAAGCGACGTAAAACACCTTTTAATAAATACTTATTATAGAAAGTCTGATAAGAGTTATCTCTCTTCGACCATTCCGCTGAGTATTAGATAAGCAAGGGAAAGGAAAAAAAATGCTGTCAATTTTTTTCTCACACTTTTTCCTGGAGTGATACCTTCCCGAAATGGAGACAACTCCCCTCATATAAGTATCCCTTAATTTGTCGTCTGCAAATGTTTTCAATTTAGACAAGTCCAAAATTCAGTCGTCTGGAAAAGTCGAATTCACAGCTCTGGTGCTTTGGTTGACAATATATTGTTGGACCGTTTTAAATGAAAAATTAGTTTTTAATTCCGAGACTAATCGTCTGATTGGCTGAGACAGGAAGCATCAGCCAATCAGATCTTTTGACTTTAAATCTAGAATAAGACCCATGACTAAAATGGCTATAGATAATAGCTCCGATCTTAAATCAATACTTTCCGATTTTTTTTTTTTTTTAGGGGGGTGGCGAGGGGGGGATAGTATCCCGACGCCTTGGATTCTCTCCCTTAGTTGTTATTATTGAGTTCTACAAAATTTCTGTTCATTCGGCAAACCTCGGGTGATCCGTTGGTCAAATCCCTCGCACAGGTGATATGCAACTACACGGTACATTTCCTCGCCGAAAATACAGTTTTATCATACTTAAAAATGTAAGGCTCCAGTTAAAAAAAGGGAAAAGACGAGTCACAATTTTCTATCGAATTCTTTCTAAACACATTTCCGTTGACAAACAGTTTGTACATTCATTTCTTAATGTGGTCTGTCAATTCCGTCGGCAGATTTCACCAGCAAATTGATAGATGTGTATAACTTCACTGTGGTTGTTGGTGTCGTTGCAAATTGATTTACAGGGCGCCGCCATGTTTAAGATCATGTGACTGACAGTACCTTAAAATAGTTCCTTGATATGGATAAGGTTAGATGTAGTTACGGAATTTGCCGAAGTAACGAGTGCAGTTTTGTTGTCCACGATATATTCCCGAACTGTGTCACTGACTTATAGCATTTAGAAGCATGTTTACTTTTTCTTGCTGACGACTGAAAACTTTGTAGATGACGTCAATAAAGTATTCTGTGTTCGGGAGATTCAGATGTCCAGGTTCGATTCACGCCGGAAGCGCTGGATTTTTCGTAGGCGTGTCCATAGGCAAGGCGTTGCGAAACCCAAGCCTGACACTGGTAAGTCATCAGTGAAACCCAGGAATCTCATTAATGAGCCAACGTGATATGACTCAAATAGACGTAAAAAAAATTGTGAAATCTGCGCCAGTAATAATTTAGAAATGAGGCTGACGGTTACAGAGCTTTGACAATATACGACTATATTTGTTTAATTCAAATGTGTGTACGATAAGAAAATTCGTACTAGCTATACTGAAAACAAAGGTAGTAATGTGATAAAATCTTCTTACTCATGCAGTATGGACTCTTCTGCGTTTTTTCACATTTGGCGATATTTTTTCTATTTCGTCTTTTTGAATTTGTATATAAATTCTATTCTGTTGAAACAAAATGGCCAACGGAACAGCTTCTTGTTTAGGAAACACACACAGACATTGAATCAATATAATTCTTAAAGAGTCAAATGAGTACTGAAGAATATAGAACAAGATCGGACTGCCTGAACGTGTTGGTTGATAATGGTCTTAGCATTTCGCTAAAGACGTCTGTGGTAGCGATTGGCAAGGTAAGGGTTAACCTTTTACCACACAATCCCGAGTTTTAACAGTCCATGAGAAAGAAGCCTTTTTGAAAACATTGTGGGAAAAGGAGAAAATGCTTGTGACCAGCATTTTCTCCTTTTCCAACAATGCTTGCTACCGAATCATGTACAAATTCCGTCAATTGAACAAAATATAAATTGCCGTCTGCAAATACTTTTACTTTGGATAATAATTTGCCGTGAGGGAAAGTGTTAACCATTTACCAAACAGTCCTGTCAAATAAAGACTTCGGGGAATAAATCTTTTGAAAATATGGTGGAACCAAGAGATAATGTTTTCCGGCCTATCAATGACGATCCTAATTATTTGAGCCAAATTTAATTAGTCGCATACAAAAACTGTCGGTGAAGACAGAATATGTCTGGTTAAAAAGCTTTCTGTTTTCTACAGTACCTCATATTTATATAACATGGGGTTTAACCCTGTACCACACAATCCCGACTTTTAACGACCCTAAGGCGAAGCCTTTTGAAAACATTGAGGGAAAAGGAGAAAATGCTGGTAACCAGCATTTTCTCCTTTTCCCACAATGTTTTCTACCCTATTACAGACAGAAATCATCATTTTAGCACCATTTAGTTTGTCGTCTGCAAAGGCTTTCAAATTGGACCACTTTAGAATTTTGTCGTTTGGGAAAGGTTTAATGCACATCCGTGGTGTACCATACCAAGGAAGTCATTACATAAATATAGATACATAAAATCCTTTTCGTCGTAACAACCAACTGGGTCTGGAGGTAGAATGGTCCTTTGACATGCAGAAAATTTACAAATAACAAAAAGTTTCGACTCATGTCAGCTTGCCCGGACTGCGCAGGCTGACATTGGTCGATGCTTTTTCCAGATGCATTGAGCTCCCTTTTTCGCAGAGCATGGCTTATTTCGTAAAAATCTACGTAGAGTACCATTTACACCATTCATATGTAATACACTGTATTCAACAAAATTTTAAGCCAGTTGATAACAAACAGGCGCGAGAAAATGTCCTTCTCTGAAGGGTAAACAGATCTTATACTGTCCAACTAATAAAATTAAATATACATAAAACTACCAATTAACAATTCTCGTTTCTGGCCTCTTGTTTTCATAATTTTATCGAAAATGTAGGATTGTCGTAAACATTGTCGTTCACTACAGAAATCTCATTATCCTTTATGGCAGTCGTCTGTGAAACCGGAGGTCTCTTTACGACTGGTACATCATAATCTTCAGTAAGTTTCTTCTTGAGCGGTTTCTTCTGGGAACCAGTAACCTGACATGTTTGTAAAAGGGCGGTTAGCAGGTTGAAAAGAAGCGCCGCTATATACATAGTCAAAGAGTACGGGAACCCGACATACGTATGGTCAACAATGTCGTCTAAATCGCGAATCTCGGACAAATGGTAATTTTCGATCACTTTTCCGCAGATTACAGAGATCATCAAACCAGCTGAAATAGAAAGACAGAAATTGTTACTTGAACTGGGGGATACAAATAATACGAATAGTAAAAGTATAGGCTTAGTTAGAGACTTAAAACTATCTCTGAAGAGAGGGCCATATGGTTCCATTTAAACTGGTCCCTCATGTAGATTTACAAATTACAACTGGTACAGGCTTTTGTGTCGTTGCTTTTCAATTGGCTACATGTATATCACAGAATAGCCAATCAGAGCATCTTAGACATTTCCAGTTTGGCTGTATAGGTAATATGGTGACTTTTTGCACAATTTGAAATTGGTAAGTGAAACTAAAAGAATATTAGCAGAAATCAAACATTAAAATGTGATATATAAAATACAGTTCACTTATTCGTGAAGTTCAAAATATCGGAAAATCAACTGCTCAGGAAGTGAGAGTGACTTCCCCTGAATCTCTATTGATATCGCGACATGGCTTTTCTGAAAATAGACGGGCAGAATTCTGCCCGTTTTAAGTAGCCTATACTGATCCCTATACACTTGCTGTATCAGGGGAGGTAACCAATCTAGGTCCCATTTTAATCCTAGCTCTAATCATTCCATTCGCACAAGTATGTGCCTACTGCAGACAGCAATGATTTATATCAGTCAAATGAGATACTCTCGAAACAACACCGTCTGGTTATCAGTGATATAGCTCTCACTTGATAAACATTTCATTATCAGTTTTTATTATTGTTTATGCTTGGAATAACGGGTTCAAAATCACATACCGTGACAAGATAATGTATAAACCCACCTCGATAACGTTTATATTATCTCATTACAGTTCGTGGTTTTAAACGTGTATTCCAAAACACAAACAATAATATAAACTGTTAAAGAAAGTTTTATCGAGTTAGAGTTATATATCATATACGAGTATTACTGTTTAAAAAATGAAATTGGAAAATTAACGGTGTGTGTTTTTGATTCTGTTATCTTCACCTACTAGGCTCTCTGTGAGTTAAATTGCATCTGCTTCAAATTTGTAATGTCGGCGATGTAAACCTATAAGCAGTGGTTTAGCCATGCTCTGTAAAAAGGGGTTTTGGTGCATCTGCAAAAAGTATCGACCCGTGTCAGCCTGCGCAGTTCGCGCAGGCTGGCAAGGGTTGAAACTTTTTGCTATTTGTAAAATTTCTGCATGTCCAAAGGATAACACTACCCGCATGACTCAGTCTGTTGTTAGACAAAATGGATTTTATGGATCCATAATCACGTGATGACTTGCTCGGGATAACTGCATCACGTAGATACATTAAACCCCCTTTGCCAGAGCACGGCTCATTTCTAGTCGTATCCTGAAAACTCATAGCTAAGAAGATTGAATTATAGCCGAAAAAGTCGAAACAAATTGCTATCATTATATTTCTCGTTTCGACTGTCTTTTTAACGATTAGAATAACAATGGCAGCCAAAAGTAAACACTACTGGTGTTACAATACATTTAGATTTAAATCATAACCATTTACGAGTATGGAAATCATTGTGAAGATGCCAATCTAATATTGTGAGGTCGGTCCAAGTGTTAGTCGCTGGCAGTGCAATTAATTTCAAAACTAGGTTAAATGCTGCCAGGTCACTCTATCATTTGTTTACATTTTTCCTTGATTTTGAAATCCATTTCTCTGCCAGCCACTTACACTTAGACTGACCACACAGTAACAGATTGTCATCATCACAATACTTTCCGTACTTTTAAATGGTAGGATTTAAATCCAAAAGCATTTTTTACACTTGCACCGTGTTTTGGCTGCTACTGGACAATTAAGTGCTTGTATTTAGGACAAATTCATGCACACATACGGTACCTGCAAACGTCAGTACAATCGGGGACACTGTCGTGACACGTAGGTATCTCTTCTCCGAGTTGCAGTTCCGAGCAATCTGTGCCACCAAGATGGCGAATGTACAAAGCAGGGCAACCATGAGGAAGATCATATCTTGTACATCTTCGTACATGTCTTTATCTGTAAGAAAAAAAGTCATACTCCATGAAAAGGGGGCTTAATGCATCCCAGTGATGCACGATACCAGTCAAGCCATCACACAATTATGAATCCATAATAGCCTAGCCACTTTTTTAACAGCCAACTAAATTGTGAGGTAGATTAGTCCTTTGACCAATAGCGAATAGTTTCGGCCCAGGTCAGCCTGCGCGGACTGCGCAGGCTGACCTGGGTCGATACTTTTCGCAGATACATTAAGCCTCCTTTTCACTGAGCATAGTTCACAAATAAGAGCGCTAAAGTAAAAACAGCTCGTTAATCGAACCTTTCATAAAATTGATTCGACTCTACATTGATTTACTGGAAAACGTGGTTTGAATGGATACGCTCGTAGAAAATTTTGCAGCAGCAGTCACAGTACGAAAAACACTACCCTTTCCTTTTCGGTCATTTGGCTGGTTTGCCTACGAGTTTAGAATTACATAAAAAAGTATTTTTGTTGGTCGGTTGGTACAAGGCCTGACTGGTCGTACAGTCAAACAAGCTGCAGCGCTGATTTCTAAGAAGATATTAGAATTGGGGGAAATGTTTTTATAAATGGTGCGCACAGTTATACTTTTATTCTTGAACAAGCGAAAAAAAACGTAACATCTTTTCTAAAAGAATGGTTGGTGAAAAATCAAATGTGGTTTTAAATTATTGTTAGAAAAGGGGGAAAATTCATTGGAAAAGATAGTCTTAAAAACACAAGATCGTTTGGTAAAAGGTTAAGACACAAAACCATGCAAACATATGTCTATACTCGCACATTTTTTCGCCAACAAACATCTATATAGACAAGATAACAACATCCACGCCAATACAGGCGGCAACACATGCACATTGTAACCTGGAAAAATGGTAATTAGCTCACAGCAAAGAACGTACACGAACTGAAATTACATTCAACGCTTCTAGTGTAGCGATCATAAGAAGTCTACTGCCATCGAGAGTGACCCAGATCCAAATATAAACAAAAGAACCCACAGTCGCCAAATATTGCCTCTCAAATAATTCATTCTGTCACAAATTGTAATTCTGTTAGCTATGACAATGTTGACATAAACAACATGTACAAAATCTGTACCTCTCGAATTTGAACGGATTCAACTCATAAATTCATAGACTGAAAAAGACGTCATCGATAAGATACAAGATGTCAGCTTATATGTAAATTAAGTCAGTGACTTATGCAAATTAGGCTCATCTTTACTTATCCCACCACAACCTTTTCCGTCCTCATGTTTTCCGCGACTGTTATAAGTGTCTTCTAGCTACGTGTTCGTCCAACCGATAAGAAAGTGAAAAAGCATGGAAAAGGAAAGTCTAAAAGTGAACTCCAGAAATAATTTAATCTCCAAATTATAAAATTGATATGTTCTTTATTTGTTTTTTCTTTTCAATGAAACATCAAAGAACAGAATTTTTCATAGTTTTCCCATTGTGATAAGTAAATGGGTATAAGCGGTGGATAACATCACCGGATCGAGCCGGATAGGACTTAATAATCGGATTGGACCGGGCTGAACCGGATCGGATATGATAACCGGATTGAGGGACCGGGTCGAACGGGTCGGACTAAATGACCAGATTGGACCTAGTTTTATCTTTTCCAACGCCACTTATTCCTCAATCACTTGTCTGTCAGTACTTTCAGTACTTTGGTTTGCTACCAGGCTTGGCATTCAGAGATACACTACAATACAAGAAACTGACACAACCGTACGCCGGCTAGCTTTCTCTATGAACAGTAGCAAGTGGGACACAATAATATAATTGCAGTGCGACTGTCTGACCTTTTGCAACAGATACACAGTTCGTTGCAAACGAGGCGAAACCTTGTTCAGAAAACAACTTAATACTGCAGTTGTCCATGTTTGGGGGTATCAAATTTGTTATTAAGACGTAAAGTACAGCTGTTCGAGGAAATGAAAGGTTCTGAAAATGTAACCCTTAGGCTGCTAAACGCGACTCAACGAACTTTTGGGGACAGAGTAGATCAAGATCAGACTATGCACAGCGAGCAGTCTGATCTTTGATCTACATTTTCCGATAAGATTGACTGATTGATTGAATGGTGTCTACGCCGCTTTCAATATTATTTCAGTCATATCACAGCCACAGCTCACATGTCTATGCATTTCCTGGGTTTCACAAGTACTAGGCTAGGGCTCTGAAGTATCTTGCCAAAGGACACTCCCACAAAAAACCCAGTGGATTCAGAGAGGCTCGAACTTTGGGCCTCCAGGTCACGATTCCTACACTTTATCGCTGAGCCACGCAGGATGCCCAGTCCGATAAGAAGATATTTTTCCTCAAAAATACCCTTGAAATAGCAAAGTTTAGGTTTTTACTGTCGGCTTGAAAGCTAGATTTCACTTTTTTACCAGGATAAGGGTTAAAGAAAACAAAAAGTGTACACTCTGTCCTGTTACACAAAAGATTATTCAAAATGATAATTACTCTTTCCTAACTTTTGTAGGAAAAGAAGCAAACAAAAAAAAAAAAGAAAAAAAAATAGACAAAATTTTGACTAACTGATACTGCAGTGAAATATGAATAATAGAAATTTACATTGCGGTTCATTAATTACTTATTGTAAGAAATGTATTTTAAGTTGAGGATTTGTCACGATCTTTTCAAAGGCCTTCTATTAGTAATTCAGCAGCCGTCAGTGTGGAGAGAATGTAGAAAGCGATCCATTACACGGACATGATTAATAACGATGCATCGTTTTATATATGAGTCATGCTCTGGCAAAAGGGGGCTTAATGCATCTCAGTGAAGCGTTATACACAAGCAAGTCATCACATGATTATGGATCCATAAAGCTTAACACTTAAGCTGCTGAATAAATGAAACGCAAATTTCTACTCAATACTAAAAGCCGAAACATTGCGATTTCAAAGTTGATTTCACCGCAAAGAAAATACCATATCGGACAGTGTAGATCAAAGATCAGACTGCACGATATGTGCAGTCTGATCTTCATCTACACTGTCCGCAAAAGGTCAGTGGGTCGCGATTAGCAGCTTAAGGGTTACTTTTGTACAATAATCGCATGGATCTGGAGATAGAACGGATCTTTGCGATGCAAATGATTTACAAACAGCAGAAGGTTTCGACCCGAGTCAGCCTGCGCGGACTGCGCAGGCTGACATGGGTCGATACTTTTTTGCAGATGCATTGAGCCCCTTTTTCACAGAGCATGGCCCATATACATGTTAGCATTTTGAAATGTTTAATTAGATAATACATATGCGCATAATGACAGGTGTTTGATTTAATGTTTTTTTTTTTAATTTCTCCTGAACGGTGTTACTGCAGTTATATACTGTCACGGAGAGAGGTTAGATATACATGTATAAGCACTTCAAACCTGCCCCCGCTGTTGAGCTAGCTTTTACAGCGATGCGGTTTGGTGTATTGCTCTCCATGCAAGTTAAGCAGCGTGTATTAGGTTAGTGCCTGGGTGGGTGACCAGGTCGTTGCACGTTACATTTGGTGGCAGAGGTGGGATAATGACAACTGTCGTGATAGTTAAACAGCGTGATAGTTAAACAGCGTGCATTAGGTTAGTACCTGGGTGGGTGACCAGGTCGTTGCATGTTACAATACTAACACATTTCATCTGTTTAACAACAGTTTAACCCCGCTTTTAATATTATATAACAGTTATGCCGCTGGACAGTTCATTTTTTTTTTTTTTTCAGTTATTCATACGTTACACCAGTAATCGGCTCAAAAATGTTGCTCTCTTCTTTTTTAACCTGTATAGTGCCATTTTGCCGAGTCTATCACGGTTTCGAGCTAACGAAAACATCAGATTTCTCCAACTGAAAGTACTTGCAGACGGAAATTAAATGTAACTTAAATAGAAAGAAATTGCGAATCAACAAAACATTCTGGGAAAAGGAAAAGATACTGGTTATCAGCATTTTATCTTTTTTTTTCCACAGTGTTTTCAAAAACTTTCTTCTTCAGGGTTGTTAAAACTCGGGATTGTGTGGTAAAAGGTTAAAGGTTAGAAGACATAGTGTGAAGGAAGAAAGTGCTGTTTACCAGAATTTTCTCTTTTTCCCACAATGTTTTGAAAAAGCCGTTTCTGTCAGGGTCTATAAAATTCTGGATTGTGCGGTAAAAGGTTTAACCTGTTAAAATTGAGGGCAATGAAAAAAATAAACATCCTACATGAAAAGTAACCTAGCATGCCTGAATGTTGGACGTAAAGTACAAGCCCTAAGAATGCTCTGACAAGAAGAATGCATTTCATCCCTTCTCTCTAACTTTTTACCACTCGACAAAATTTTATACTGGTCTAAATTCAAAGCTGTTCCAGACTGCAAATTAAATGCGGCTCAAAATGATGAAACATGACTCTGAATGGGTACAAAACACTGTGGGAAAAGGAGAAAATGCTGGTAACCAGAATTTTCTCCGTTTCCTACAATGTTTTCAAAAGGTTTCTTCTCCAGGGTCGTTAAAACTCTGGATTGTGTGATAAAGGCTTAACACTTACGCTTTACCAGAAGACAAAATTTTAGACTTGTCCAATTTGAAAGCATTTGCAGACGACAAATAGAATATGACTCAAGTAACAGACTTTGCTGAGGAAACAGTGGAAAGAGTTGTGTCAAAATGGGGAAGTACTAGTTACTATAAGTATTGAGTGATGACTGGGCCGGTGGACTTTACAAAACATTCAGTGTCACACGAGAAATATTATGCAAGTATAGAATGTATATTTATGCGCATATTTTTTGCATTCCCGTCGGCCAACAACACTTCAAAGTGAGCTGACCAGAGTAAGGAAAAAAATCCAACTTTACTTCTTCCATCACGTTATCTTTTTTTCAAAGGACCATCTGTAATTTAACCCTTTCCCAAACGATAAATTTTAGACTGGTCCAAATTGAAAGAGTTTGCAGACGACAATTTTAAATTTGATGAAAATGACAGAAAGTTCTCTAAATTGGTAGAAAACACTGTGGGAAAAGGAGAAATTGCTCGTTACGAGCAATTTCTCCTCTTCCCACAGTGTTTTCAAAAGACTTGTACTGCAGACACGTGAAAACCAGGGCTTGTTTGGGGAAAGGGTTAAGGAAATTACAGCAACTGGTTTAATGTCTGATCGATATAGCAATGGGGAATATGTTTAATTTTGTGTCAACAGTTTTCTTTTTAAACAGTAATCAAGTTTTTATTTTGATATCTCAGCACCTTGTCAACTGTCTCATTAACCTGTGGTATTTGAAAGCAAACTTCAAAACAATGTGCAAATATAAAAAAAAAAAATGGGCGTTACAACAATACCTTTGTTTTGTACACCAATTGCTTTTATGTAAATGAAATGGTTTTAAGGTTTGCACGAACTGTTTGGCCGGGGAATATTTTTTATTTCTGTCGAAGCTTTATAAAGTTTTTTTTTTCCCGGTGTTTAGAAATCAAAGTGTCAATAAAGTCCTTATGTATCAATTGATTGGAATGACTGGTGAATGGACGGATGCATGGATTGACGGACGGATGTACAGACGGAAGGACGGGTGGGTAGATGGATGGATGGATCATACTGGCTTTCTGACTGATTTGTGAACTAAATGTGGTTTGTTGCCCATATATCGGCTTTTTCAAATGGTTTAGCCAATCAGAAGTTGCGTTACCTTCAAAATCTAAAATTAGACTTACAATGAAATTAAGATTGACTGAAGAACACGGACCCAGGTTCAAAGCAGCCTACTAAAATTGAAATCTTTGAACGACTGCCATGATCTAGCATAACCCTTTACCAAAAAAAATCCCATGTTTTTAACACCCATAGTAAACGAATTGTGAGAAAAGTGTTAGTAACTAAAAGTTCTTCAATTCTCCACTGTGATTTTTACCCGTTCAAAGACAAGTCCATTCATTAACCCTTTCCCAAACAAGCCCTGGTTTTCACGTGTCTGCAGTACAAGTCTTTTGAAAACACTGTGGGAAAAGGAGAAATTGCTCGTAAACGAGCAATTTCTCCTTTTCCCACAGTGTTTTCTACCCATTTGGAGAACTTTCTGTCATTTTCATCAAATTTGAATTGTCGTCTGCAAACTCTTTCAATTTGGACCAGTCTAAAAACTCATCGTTTGGGAAAGGGTTAAGCCATATTTAATTGATCGTCTGCAAATTCAAAGAATATGGTCAAACTATAATCTTGCATTCTCGTTAAGGGTTAAAGAAGGGTTCGAAAGAGGTTGTTTAACACTATTTAAATGTAAAAAGTCAATGAAAATGAATTTATGACTTTTTGCCATCATAGAACAGAAAAAAAGCTCGTACATCGTACAACCAAATAAATGGACGAACGAGAATCATGGTAGATAGTGAAGCCATATTCACTAACCATTCAAGGCAGTCAGTCTAGTTCTAAATTTAGACAATAAAACAACTCCTGATTGGCTAAACCATTTGGTTTAGCCAATTAGAAATTACGTTTCTTCTGAATTAAGAAAATTCTTGAGAATTAGACAAAGGATGCAATAAAGAATGGTTCCTACCTACATGCTCATGTATGTATGTATGTATGTATGTATGTACATGTATGTACGTATGTATGTATGTATGTACGTATGTATGTACGTATTTATGTATGTACGTATGTATGTACGTATGTACGTATGTATGTACGTATGTATGTATGTATGTATGTACGTACGTACGTATGTATGTATGTACGTATGTATGTATGTATGTATGTATGTATGTATGTACGTACGTATGTATGTATGTACGTATGTATGTATGTATGTATGTATGTATGTGTGTATGTATGTATGTATAATGCCAAATAGTTGTCACTGAAAGGCTGCGTTTAACTAAACTGCGTAGATTTACACAAATTATATGGCAATGTATAACTACAATACAAGTATTAGTATATACCTAGTATATACATATGATCCTTGCTTAACCTTAAGTTATAAACTGGCGTAAAGTTATTCAAATATTAACTCAAACCGTAAAGTTATGCAGTTCAGTGAAAAATGTTTTCAGACTTGATGCTTACCTGAACTGCTTACGCAAAATACGTTGCTCACGTAGTTTAGTGAGAGGCAGTGCCCTGGGTCCGTATTCACCAACCATTCTTAAGAATATTCTTAGTCTTATTCTCCAAGATTTTCTACATTTGAAAGTAACACAACTCCTGATTGGCTAAACCAAATGGTTTAGCCAATCAGGAGTTGTGTTACTTTCAAATGTAGAAAATTCTGGAGAACAAGACAAAGAATGGTTGGTAAATACGGACCCTGATCTTACCTTGTATTATGTAGGCCATTCTGTAAGCGTTGCTCTTGTCTAGAACTGCCTGTCTGTCTTTGTACAGTTTGTAGTATGTCTTGACCTCACAGTCCATCTTGATTTGGGTTTTACAGGTCAACTTGTAAAATATACTATGATATACATCCGTATTTTGGTAGATATCCACTATCCAGCCAGGGGACGCAATCGATAAGATTTGTAACAGGAAGGAAAGGGTAACGAAAAATGTCGAAGCAATCCGGTACACTCCGTCGGCCATCTTGGTTTCTAGAAAATCTGAAATGATTGGAGAAACTATGTAATGGTTGCAAACCTAATTATACAGTAACGAAAAAATATTACGAAAAAGTTCATACACATTGTGGATTATGCTTGTAGCTCAAAACATTAGTTACAGTGAGAAAGAAAGATAGAAAGAAAGAAAATGAGAGATTTGTAAATGTATTTTGTGTCATTTTATAAAAGTATAAATCATACTAAACTGAAAAAGAAACACAGGACCGTTAACATTTTACATTTTATGCTGTAACTTCTGAACCGCTCAAGATCAAATACAAATTGACAAAATACTGGACACAATGTAATGAAATTGTGGCCAGTTGTCGAAAAAAGTTTTGTCTAGCAATAAACCAAATATTGAAGCAAACCACAGACAGTTTTTCGTTTTTTGTTTAAGATGCGTTTCTTTTTCTGTGTAGTACGAGAATACCTCCCGTTTCGGTCTTGGAAGAAAGATATTATACAAAACTGATGCTGGTCGAAAATAGGAATGTTACATTATAGTGACACTCATCGATATTAACCAATAACTTAAAACTTTTAAGCCGATAGTAAAAACAAAATGTTGCTATTTCAAAAGATATGGGGGGTTGGGGAAATATCTCCTTATCGGAGAGTGTAGATCCAAGATCAGACTGCACGTTCTGTGCAGTCTGATCTTGATCTACGCTCCCCGCTAAAGGTTCGAGAGTCGCGCTTAGCAGCCTAAGGGTTAAATTGTCTTGTATTCTTTCCTCATATTAGGATAATTTGCATATTTGCATGTTTATGTACGTTATATTATGGATGTGGTTCAAAATAGTGCAGTGTGACATTTCCGCTTAACAGAGATAAGACAGTTATAAGGTTTACTTAAATCATGCCTGTAATGTCATTTTCGAAGAAAGATGACCATGGTCATGGTTTGTACCCTTCCACAGTGAAATTCCTCCATTTTAGCAACATTTAACCGTTTACCAGAAGACAAAATTTTAGCCTTGTCCAAATTGAAAGCATTTGCAGACGACAATTTCAACGTGGCTCAATTGGTGCAATTTTCTTTTGATAGGGTAGAAAACATTGTGGTAACCAGCATTTTCTCCTTTTCCCACAATGTTTTCAAAAGGCCTCTTTCCCAGGGGCGTTAAAAGGCGGCATTGTGCGGTAAAGGGTTAATTTATCTGCTGCTATTGCTTTCGATTTCGACAAGCCTTAAAAACCTTGTTGTCTGGTTAAAAGTTAACGCTTTTTCCAAGTGATAAATTTTAGTGTCTTCTCTAATGAAATCATCTGCCGTGGACCATCTCAAACTTGATACAGACGAGTTAAAGTTCTCTCAATATTGTGCAAACATTGTGGGAAATGGAGAAAATGCTGGTTACCAGCATTTTTTCCATTTCCAACAACGTTTTCTACCCGAACAAAGACAGAAATCATCATTTTATCTGCATGTACTGGTAATTTGACGTCTGCAAATGCTTTCAATTTAGTCCAGTCCCAAATTTTGTCGTTTGGTTGAGAAGTAATGAGTAAATCTTAAGCCTTTAAACTGCTAACAGTGAATCGAGGCCATTTTGCGGGCTGTGTAGATCAAGATCAGACATATAGAACGTGTAGCCTGATCTGCAATCTACACTGTCGGATACGGTGAGATTTTCCCCGAGGCAAAGAACCTTGAAATAGCAAAAGTGAAAATGCTAGTTATCAAGTTCCTGATACACCCCATACAACTTTGAAGCATAGTTTACAGCTGAAATTAGTTGATTATATCTTTTGTCATGCGGATTTAGTAAAATAAGAACTACGCAATTGCAGTTTGTTAAGAGTTTTGAAAAAATCTGGATGCCCCACCCCTTCAGGAAACTAATGGAAAATATTAGAGAGGCATGTCATTGCTCGAAAAGAAAATATTTTGATATGAAAAAGTATTTTCTCTTGAAAACATGCTGAAAACTCAGTCCCTCTCGTTAAACTTACAGTAAAAAGCATCAGAATTAAATAAATATACTGAGAGAGAGAGAGAGAGAGAGAGACAGACAGACAGACAGAGGATATTTTTAAAAAAAATGAAGAAATTTGATTTTACAAACCTCGAGTAATGTAATTTTTCTTCCAAATGTCACTTCAATGTCACTCACAAACCATGCTTCGTTCCGTAACACTGCAAGTCGTATAATGTATGAGGCAACGAAAAATGTTTAATTAGACAATCGCGTAACTCTCCCTTTATATATTAGCCGTGCTGTGTGAAAAGGGGGTTTAATGCATCTGCCAAAAAGTATCGACCCAGGTCAGCCTGCGCAGTCCGCGCAGGCTGACCTGGGTCGAAACTTTTTGCTATTGATTAATTTTCCGCATGTTTAAGGACCACTCTACCTCAAGATATATTGGGTTGGTAGACAAAATGGACTTTATGGATCCACAATCATGTAATGACTTGCTTGCTATAATGCCTTTCGGTGATTCATTAAACCCCTTTTTGTCAGAGCATGGCTCAACTAATCTATCTCTTACTTTGCCAGTTGTGAAAATTCAACTTTTTCGACAACTAAAAAGACAATTTCACAGTAAATTATGAGATTTTTGTTTTATAGTTTAGTATCAGGTGGCGGATGGTGAAGATCTAAGATCAGACTGCACGTTCTGTGTAATCTGATCGTGATCAACACCTTTCGTGAGTCGTATGTCTGTCACCAAAGGCAGTGAAAGAGACAGATGTAGGTATCAGGCCTGTAAATTGCATGATATTGTTTTAGTAGTGCTATACACATGGCGATGATGTTGATAACTACGAGAGGTACTCGTCACAACTCGGCCGATTCCGTGCCAATATCTAACCTCGTCTGTATCAAAGGGGTTTCCATTTTAAAAAACTGCCAGTCACATGATCTTTATCATGGCGGCGCCCATGTAAATCGATTAGTAAAGGTAAAAACAGCCACGGTGATAAGCAACTTGTCGCTGAAAAATGCTTGTGGAAATGATTGATTGATTGATTGTATGGTGTTTAACGCCGTTCTCAACATTATTTCAGTTATATCGCGGCGGCCAGTGCACCTATCCATGCTTTCCTGGAGTTTCTTTTTACCAGTACTCCGCACAATATTCTTTCCAAGCCACTGGCTGCTTTCCTTGTGGAAATGATGGATCAAGGTAGAAAATAAATGTACAAACTGTTTGTCAACGGAAATGTATCTAGAGAGATTCTGATAGAAAATTGTAAAGGGTGCTTTCTTTTTCTAAGCGGAGTATTACGATTTAAGGACGGTAAAGCGGTGTAGTTCCGGCGAAGAAACTTACCATGTAGGTGCATATCAAGCTACGTGATACAGCCGAGGGACTTGATTAAAGGATCATCCGAGGTTTGCCGAATGCTACATGAGGGTACACGCAAGGAGAGAAATAATTAGAATTCAAAAGCAACATTTACGTTTTTCATCAAAATCTATGTTGTGGGTACTCATGTGCGGTGTTTCATTTTCACAGCTGCTTCTGCATTGTTTTCTTACAAAAAAAAAAAACGCTATAAACATGTGTGTTAAGACTTAATAAGTAACTAACCTTATCCACTAAAATCATAACTCTTAGCGTACTGAATTAATGAAATGACCCCTTTTGAAACAGGAAAAACACCTTAAATATTGCCATTTTAAGGTTGTTTTGACCAGAATATGTAACAAAGTAGCAGACAGTGTGGATCCAAGACCAGACTGCACGTTCTGTGCAGTCTGATCTTGATCTACACTGTCCGCAAAAGGTCAGTGAGGCGCCCTTAGCAGCCTAAGGGTTAAATTTTGATGAATGCGTCTATTTTTTGCATCTTTTCCATCAAATTGACACGGTTAGGTTTTTGAAAAAATGAAATCTGACCGTTTACACCATAGGACGATAGTAGTATATATTGTACCATTTTGAAAATATTTTATTTATAAGACGGTATAAGACGTTATAAGACGGCATGAGACGGTTTTGTTCTCTAAAAAAGGTTCCTAAAAATTTAAAATTTAAAATTTAAAATTTAAAAAAAAAAAAAAAAAAAAAATTTAATTTAAAAAAATTTCATCATCATGTGTCATTGCTTCAGATACCGAGTTACTGAGTTACCGAGTTACCGAGTCAATGAGTCAATGAGTCAATGAGTTACTGAGTTGCTCAACGATCTTATGAACCAACAAACCGATGAACTAGTTAACGGCTTAAGATTTTGATAAAAAAAAAAATTTAATTTTAAAAAATTTCATCATCTCTCGTCATTGCTTCAATCAAGATATTGAGTTACAGGGATACCGAGTTGCTCAAGACAAACCCCCCATCAACCAACGCGTCATGCAAAGGCTAACCGGTTTATGAGTTAGTGGGTGGAAAAAATTAAAAGTTAAATAAAAAAAAAAAAAAAAAAAAAAAAAAAAAAAAAAAAAAAATTTAATTTTTTAAATTTAAAAGCCACCATCACCAAGAAAATTTGATTTTAAGGTAAATAAACCAAGCAAATCTTAGGTAAAGATGCAAAGAAGACACTTACTAGGAAGCACCAATAGAGAATACATAAGGTATACAAGACAAGTTCCTGGGATTAATGAGCTCCCCATTAATGAGTTGCCAGATGTTGCTGACGATGTTATTGAATGCGTCGTTTATTGTTTCGATAATGAAACGGTTAGTAACGGTATCCTACTTCAATGCCTTAGGTTCTTAAACAAACCTAAAGTTAAATCTGAAAATAGAAACGAGGAAATGAGACACATAACTCTCAGTGAAATGAGAAAAATTAGAGAGAGGATCGTTAGAATGGTAAAAAGTTATGAAAACAAGATAAAGTTTAACAAAAGAAGTGGACTGATAAAGTTAAGAATGGACATAATTGATGACATCAACAGATTAAGAGTGATCAGCGACAAGGTAAGAAAGGTAGGGGTAAATCCATACTGAAGATTACAAAAAAAATTTATAAATACAATAATTTTTGATTTTAAGATTTAAAAAATCCTGGGTAAAAGTAGATAAGATGACAAACTTACAAGATAAAATAAAAAGGTATCTACCCCCAATAAAATATCCAGTTTCATTTTATCCAAGAAATTTTATACCATATTCATTAAGACGCGTAGAATATAGTATAGATGATTTTAATTTATATTATGATTTAGCAAAAGCTATTACTTTAAAAGAAAAATATGAAAAATTAAAAAACGAAATAAACTATAATACGGGGAAAAAAATACAATATGGAAAAGAAACTTATATTAAACTTTTACAAAAATTAAAGAATCATGTTCTTTTACTTAACACAAAAGAAAAATATAGAGATACTTTAACAAAAGAAGATTTAGAGACAATTGAAAAGATAAATGAAGAAGTAGTCATCATTAATAACTTAATATCAGATTATAATGAAAAAAGAAGTGGACTATGTAAGAAAATGCAGGAATTAACAAATTGGAGAGAATATACAATTTTTGAAAATAAAAAATATGGTCTTTTTAAAGAATGTTATAATAATCTTCATCATGAAAATAATTGTTTAGGCAGATTTGAAAGAAAACTAAAAGAAAACATATCATTTAATGATATAATGAATTATATTACAGGAAGAAATATTGATGAAAACTATGTTTTAGAATGTATAACATGTGGTAAAATTAAAAATTTATAATTTTTATTTGTTCTTATCACAAATAAAAATTTATTTTTTGTACTCCTCTATCCTATGATGCCCCCAGGCAAGTGTATGAATTCCATCAGGTAAAATAAACCTTTTATCATCATTTGCACTTAATGCTATTTTATTAATTTCTTCCGTATAAATTTGATGCTTATAACTTCTTAAATTTGTCATTGTTCTATGCTGTATATTATTTTTTTCTAAACAATTTAGATAATCCTGATGCGTTATAGTTTTCTTAATTATATTTTTTTTAATCCCCTTACATTTTCTATTTTCCACCCCATCATCCATTTTAATACTGTACATTTTTGGTTTTAATCCAATAGTTTCTTCTATTTCCCTTCCACTTGTTTCATCCTTAAACATACCAATCACCTTTTTATTTACACCAACTGGAATACCTGAAGGATGTCCCTCTTTTGGATAATCACTTGTATCAAACTTTTCTTTAACATCATCCGAAATATCTTTATAAAAATCTTCTGTTTTAATTTCATACAATAAACTATCTGTATCAGTAAGTCCTAAAGTTGCTCTATCTCCATATTTTGCTTTAATATAGTTATAGTGAAAATCATACATCAATGTTTTACTTAACTCAAGAATGGAAAACCCTAAATATATTGGCTTGTTAAATGTTATTTGTGTTTTTCCCATATGAATGCTTATCAAATTTTCATTAAATATTTCTAAATGCTTAAAGTTTGGTTTGTTTACAAATCGTCTTGCTGTTTTTCTACTTCTGACAAGTTTAACATTTACCCTTTTTCTTATATTTTCCATGGTTTTTCCAAACACTGAATTGTTCATTAACTTATAAAAATCTTTTTCAAAATCATTTTCTGCTTTTGCTCTCAGTTGTGTGTTTAAATCAATATATGGTTTTAACCAATCACTCTCTTTAAACTTAATCCCTCTATGTATCTTCCTCAATTTTAAACCAAGACTTAAACACTGTTTTAAACTTTCATAATGTATAATATAGTTCTTTTTATCATTTAAATTTGGTACCAGCTTTTCAACTTTATTTACTTTTTTTCTTTCTGCAGCAAGAGGAAGCTCATTAAAATAATCATGCAGTTCTTTAGGGACATCTAAATCAACTTCCAAAAAACAAGAATGTTGCCTCCAGTTGTTTAATTCCTTTTCCGTCATCCATTTAAATCCACCAATTGGAAGCTTCTGACTCATTGCCCAACCATACAAGTTATTCGCATCTAAATATTTACAAAATACTGAAGACATATTCAAATCGTACTTTTTATCTAAATATTTATTATTAGCTTTTATATACCTTTTAATAATCATTGAAATTCCACCTCGGACCCCCCTTTCAATAAATTGGATTTTATTTTTATCTCTAGTCAGTTCTAACTTAACACCAGTTAACTTTAATGCAGCATCCCAAGCTAAACCAGGTGCAGTAAAATACCAAGCAGGGTCTAATTTATAAACGTTAAAACAAACTTTTCTAAAACTTTCAAACACATCAGCTAAAAGAAGAACATCTGTTTTTAAATATAAATCATGATATTCACCAAGAGTTTTAATTTTAAATGTTTTCCATACCTTTTTTGCATGCTTATAATCTTCTTCTGTAATTCCTTCCCCAGCAAGTTTTGAATAAAATGCTTCTATAGGTGGTAATTGTGTTTCATTAAGTCTTTCTAATGAATCAATATATTCATATGGATAAACGCCCTTTCTACGAAGAAGTTCAAACTCTTCTTCTTTTGGAAATTTGCTTTTTAAGTTTTTGAATTGATAATCTTTTAAATTTTCTGCTAGTTTTGCTAAACTGCTATCCATAAATTTAAAACTATCTAAAAACCTAATATCCTTATAAATATCTTTATTTTTATACTGACCTACTAAAGTCTTTTTTGTAAAGCTTATATATTTTTCCTCATTATTTGGAATTACATTAATTTCCCCCTCACTAACACCAAGATTTTTAACAAACAAATGAGTATCAAATCTAGACAAATTATGAAAGAAAACAGGAAGAAAGTTTGGTTTACGAAAGTTAAGATTACATTTATTATGTGCGGCTCCTCTATATATACCAGTAAAATGACAGTGGTTTCTTACTTTTTTCCATCTATCTTCATCTTTTTCCTTTTTTTCTTCTTTTTCTTCCTCTTCTTCCACTCCATCTTCTTCATCGCTTTCCTCTTCTTCATCACTTTCTTCTTCCTTCCCAAACTTCTTATTACAAAGATAACAGGTATCTGCGGTATTAAATTTTTTTGCATCCTCTGCGGTAAGTATCATATCTTTTTTTGGTAATTTAAAAATCTCTTTAGTCAGACTTTCTATTTCTTCCACAAACTTTTCCTCTGCTTTTTCTCCTCGATATAGTAACAATCTAGACTTAAAAACATTTTCATCAAAACTTTTTAAAAAGAAAGCATAACCTGTTGGGACATGCATATGAGTTTTTGTTGTTGTACTTTTACTTGGGTCTGGTTTTGCATGTTGTATTGGTATTTGCATCGTTTCAAAATCACCATAAACAGCAAAAGGATGCCATTGTGTTTTAACCCAGTTTTTAAACATTATGGTACACTGGTTTTTTAATGGCATTTTAATTCTTACAGCATCTTCTTCATAGCAAAACACTCTATGATCTTCTAAAACTCTTTCACTCGTAAAATGTCCTAAACAACTCCAACAAAAAGAAAGTTTATGTTTATCTTTGGATATTTTTGATGCTAATAGTGCACTTGGATTTTTTACCCAAACATAATGGCTATTTTCATCTTCATCTTTTATTAACAAAAGAATCACTAAATGTTTTCTACCAAAAGTTTCTTTTCTTTGCCTTCTAAGAGGATATAACCCATCTTTTTCATCATAACCTATAACAACGATAGAAAAATCCGGATTTTGATTTTCAAATTTATTAATATCACACAATTTAACGGGACATTCTATTCCCCTCATATTTAATTCTTTGATTTGCTCTTTTAATTTTTTATCAACTATTTGTGGATTTTCTTTTTTCGGATAAACCACCCTCATACAACAGTATAAAAAACAATTATGATCTTCTTTGTTTTTAATATTAACAAGTCCATTTCTATTATTTGCTCTTTTTAATCCTGCTGGTAAAGGCATCCATGAACCTGCAAGCCCCTCCCATAACGGGATATTTTCTACAACATGTAATGTTAAGCTTATAACCCTCTCAAATTTCCATCCACTTCCTGATTGTACAAAAGACACAAAATTTTCCATAATTTGTTCTACCATATCATCATAAACATCATCTACATTACTTTCCCTTGTTATAGTTTCATGACTTGAAGAAAGTTTAGCTTGTTTATATTCAATAACACCATCAGATTTTGTCCTTGAAAATAAACATACTAGTTCTAGCTTTACCTTTGTATTTCTATTGTTTCTTAAAAAATTAGTTATGCTTTCCCTACATACTTCTAAAAAATCATTTGCTCCCCATCTTCTTACTCCATCTATAACATGCTGTGTTGCAAATTCTCTTAATGCAGACGCTTCTTGTCTTAATACAAAGTTTGGCATTTCTCTTCTTGACAAGTCTTCTTCTACATTTTCTAAAACCTGGTTTATAACTTGTGGAATTTGCTCTTCTGGAACATTACCAGTCATCCAATTAGTAAAATTAGACACTCTTCTTCTAACACTCTGAGGAATTACTGTTGAGACAACCCTTTGAGCACCACTATATAAATTAGATGCAATTGACTGACTAGCATCTGTCAGTCTATTGATAAATCTTCGTGAAAAAGAATTCATCGCTATAATTTTTAAAAATAATAAAATTAACTTAAGTCAAATTTTATTATTTTTTTCATAAATAATAAAATTAAAGAATATCAATTCTATATTTACCTTTCCATACTCTACCATTCCAGTTTTCAATTGTTTGTGGACATTTTTCAATAAACTTACTAGCCTTGTAAATTGATGGAAACTCTTTCACCTCTTCAGTTTCTACATCCTTTAAGGTAACCCTCTTTGGATTTTTAGCAATATCCTTTAATCTTTCATAATTAGGAATTTTTTTTAAAAATTTTTTTTCTTCCTCTTCAGGATACAAACCATGTTTTTTTAACACATCAATATACTTTTTCTTGTCCCAAAAGGAATACCACTTAATATTGTTATCTGTTAATATTTTCTTAAAATCAGCAATCTTTTTCATTTTATTTAAGTAAAAAATTACTTAATACACTACACTCATTTTATTCCCATCACTCTGGAAGTTAATTAGTCTATCACTCAATAAAACTGCATAAGCTACAGTATTTGCAGGTGGATTTACATCACCAGCTGCGTTTGTTGGAGCAAATGTTGCTTTAACGTGAATATCAGTTACAGAGTACTTAAGTCTTTCACTTTGTTTTGATAAATCGAACACAAACAAAGGAAAGAGAGTTTTATAATCTGAAGGAGATATATTAGGGTTTGATACCAATTCATCCATGTTAAAAAACTTTTTTCTAAACAAAGCAGCTTCACCATACATTCTACTAAAATGATTAATACTAAAATTTATATCATTATCATATGCAGGATATTTTTTTGAACCTAGCATTACACTAATATTTTGTACAAGTATATTATCAAATATGGCTGGGTTTTGTGTTTGGCTATTACTTTTGTTAGTTTGAAAACTAACAATTAAGAAACGTGGTACCTCAGGAGATGATTTAGATGATAACCTCCAAGTAAATCTTGTTGCTTGTGGAACCACAATACTGTCGCTTTGTATCATTCTATACCCAACTGGAAATTTTTCTTTCTTCTCAATAAATTTAAAAAGTTCCAACTTGTTTCCATCTTCAGGTATTACATGAGGCATAAACCATGATACTTTTCTTAAAACAACCCTTCCAGCTTCATGTCTAGCAGGATTTCCACCTGCACCCGCTATAGTAGCAGGTCTATAAATAGCATCATCATCATTGTTTCTTGTTAAGGTTAGTGTTTGTTTCATACCATATAAAACTTTGTTATAATCTTCACAAAAACCAAATATATGTTTCAATGGTATCCTAAAACTAAATATTCCTTTACTATTGTTAGGTATATTATTATCATATGCACCTAAAATATAATTTCTTCTATCAGCAAATCCTGTGTTTTCATCTAATTCAGCACTTACATCGGTATCTTTACTCCACAGCTGGTTTAACCCTTGGGATTTAGAAAAGTCATCAGGGTATTTTAACAGACCTAGCATTGTGGTAGTTTGACCAGGGTAATTAATGCTTTCTATCTCTTGTCCGCTAAGTTGATATCTAATATTTTTAAACAAATACATTAAACCATTGTTTGTTAAGCTTACAAAATCACCAACAGCAGTTGAATCATAAACGCTTCCATCAGTTTTTTGTAATCCACCAATAATCTCAAGATATGACTCTGAAGGATGATAAAAAATATCTTGAGTTTCAATATCAATCCTAATATTTCCTCCAGGGTTGTTTAGATTAGTCCCTGTAATAGGCAGATATTCATAATATTCATATTCATCAATACTATCATCTTTAAAAATCGGTGCTTTAATATTTAAAATATCCATTTTTATTATATGCAATTATAATTTTAAGTCAAATTATAATTGTTTAATTTAATTTGCCCATAGTTGAGGGAATGACTTGTTTTCATCATCTACATACACACCCTTAAGTTTAATATTTTTAATTTTTTCTACTGAAAGGTTTTTTTTCATTTTTAGATAAATTCTATTTCCGTAAAGTATGGTTACCTTAGACATATTATTTTTTTTTAGATATTGATTTATATCTTCTTCAAATTCCTTAATGATATCAGCTTTTTCAGGTGACAATTTTAAAACAACCTTTTTATAATCATAATTTGTATCACTGCTATCTAATACTTCACAATCTTCATCAAGTTTTAAATTAGCATAAAGGATACTAACCTTTTTTGTATTGTATTTTTCATAATGCGTTAAATTAAATTTTAGATTAGTCATTCTTTTTATTTAATGTAATAATTTACTTAACTTAAATTTCATAATACTTTAACTCCACCACCCTTACTATTTAATTTCTTAACTAAATCTTGAATAGCAATGGCACTACCATCTATTAAGGTATTAACATTTTGCATTACAGGTTGAGTTGTTGTAGTAGGCTTTTGAGTATATTTTTCTATAATCTTTTTAGATTTTGGTGTTAAAGCCTTTTGAACTAACTTTTTACCTGCATCAACTGCTGCCGTCTTTCCAACCTCTAACGCTTTCTTTGCTCCTTCTTTAGCTACACTCTTACCAACATCAACTGCTGAAGATGCAATTTGTTTAGCTGCTTGGCTCGTAAAGAGTTTTGTAAGAAAATTAACAAAGCTATCAAATATTCCTGCTCCTCCATAAGCATAATTTCTTTTAAACCCTCTCTTTTGTGATGTAATCATTTTTATAGTATAGACATTAATTTTTTATAAGTTTTTGTATTTAAAACACGTTGTCTTTTTAATTCATCACAAATACTTACAAGCTCATTTCTTACACCTGTATGACCGGCTCCTTTACTTGCCATTAAGAGGTCTAATCTTTCTAATAGTGCATTAGGGTCAGAAGGGATAATGGTAATTCCTTCACCTGTTGCTTCTTTTCTTTTTTTTTCACTTTTCCAAAGAGGACCTATCATTTTTTCCCATTTCTCCCCTCTGTTGCTTTTTGGGTGGGGGTTGTTTGGGTTATTACCACGGTGCATAACATTGGTAGCCTTTAATATTTCATCATATATAACTTCATCATTTATATTATACTCTTCTCTAGAAGGGGGATATCTTGATGTAATAAGTTTCCATAATCCATCTGATGATGAGTATTTCTTATAATCAATAATAATATATTTACCATCATAATCAATCATTTTATCACCCATATAATAATCATCACCAATTTTTTCAATACCAAATATTTCATCCATTTTTCCTTTATTTAAACTTAACATTTTATTATACATTTTATCTAGTTTTGTTTCTCCTTCATAATCCTCTTCATCTTCATATTCATCTTCTTTAGGAATTAATTGTTGAGGAAACTCTTTAGGCAGCTGTTCAATCCCCTCTTTAATAGGTCTAAGCCCTTCTGTAATTTCCTTTGTTGAAGCTTTTTGTGTTTCTGTAATAGGTCTAAAAAACTTTGAAAGGTCTTTTTGTAATTCGATATCCCCGGTTCTCTCTGCAAGCTGATTATCACGAATTCTTTTCATTGTTGCAAGATATTCTTTTACTGTTTCTTCCCTTTTTAAAGGGTCTCGGATCTTCAAAAACGACATTTTTTAAAATATAAAAAATTTTTTTAATTTGTATTGTCTATCTCACATGCACAAGAACATTTAAACTTAGGTGGTTTTAGTTTTAATTTGAATGCCTTTCTACAAGTCTCCTGAATTCCTCCCGTGCTTCTATTCGCCCCTTCTCTATTAAACTCTCCGATTCCTCTAGCTTGCTTTTTTTCTTTGTTTTACTTCTAATTTCTTCCTTCATTTGTTTGTATTTTTCCAATTCTTCCATAATTAAAGTAAATTCTGAATGATCAATTTTGTTGTCTGTTATTGCTTTTGATATATGTGTAAGTAGTGTATTTAACTTTGAATCAGCCAACATTTTAATCTGAAGATGTTTTTCTGATTTTGTTCTGCTTCTTCTAACCACAAACTTACCCACTAAAGCAGCTAACCCAACAACTAAAGCACAGCCTTCTAGAACCATAGTTGCAGGTATCGCTACTACGGTTGATAGTAAAGCGATTCCCCCTGCTCCGGCGCCTAGTGCTATAACGGTTAGTCCAGCTTCTACATTGTCCACATTCTTACTAATCTTCATGTATTTTTTACTTAGTTGCTCTCTTTCCCTAACTTCATTTTCTAGAAAAGTCTGAATTTCTGATATCTTTTGTAACCTGAATGATTGACCGTTATCTCTTGCAGTTATTACTGGCTCTAATGATGGTGCATTTGGTATATTTCGTGCTTCTGGTAGCTCTGGATAAATCTTTTCTTTTAGTTCCATTTTATTAACAGCAACTTATTTTTAAATAGAATAATAAAGACGACACAAAAAGGTGTTTTCTTGTATTTTTTTTATTTTACCAGAGTTGTTTGTAATTGTTGCAACCATGTCATCCACCTCTTCTAATGTAACTTCATTTGTAATAGATAATTGATTGAGTTTAAGATTATAAGATAGAGAAGCTAAAACAAAACCTTTACTCATATTGTAGCCCATACCTAAGGCTATCGTCTTCGTTTGTCCTCCTTCTATTACTAACGGTTGTTGAGTAAAAACATCCCATGTAACAGGATTAACTTTTTTAGCTGGATACTTAACTTCTACAGGTTTCCAAAAAATAGTTTTTGGTTGAACTATTTTATGTTTTCCATTTCCAAATTTATGCACATTCATATTTTTTAATTTACAATATTGCACCTAATATAGGAATATTAGCAAATGGGCTATTAGGCCCTAAAAGAAGACCTTTTCCATCATAAATTTTACCACCTTGTTTTAAATACAATCCATCACCTACGGAACCTAATCCTTTACCTTTTGCTGGACCAAGAAATAAACCTTTACCATCAGTTTCTACTTGACAGACGCAACCACCTTTCTTAAGATACAATCCATTACCCATTGCTTTTTGAACACCTGAAGATGCTAAACCAGATAGTGCACCAACTCCCAAAGCAGGTAAAACGGTCCTTGCTAATGTAGGTAGAACTGATGAAGCTAATCCTGCCAACATTCCAAGAAATCCACCTTCTACTTTCATATTATGCTTAAGTTGTTTAGTTGACATTCTAAACGTAGCCCCCTTACCAGCTTTATAAGCTTTTGTAAGTTTATTTACTTGAGATTTGGTTAATGCTACTACATCATTACCATGAATATCCTCATGCTTTAAACGAATACTAGCTGGAGCTTTGTTTCTAAAAGAATGTAAAATTTTTTCCTTTTGTCCGTCTGATATATTTATTTTTGCATTAATATAGTTTGTCATTTTTATATTTATCTTGCTTCTCTTATATGAAATCTAATTGTTAAATTTTCCCCTCTAAGATTGAGTAATGTTCCATTTTGATCAGTAATTGTCACATTTAAATTATGTATTTCATTTAATGTTAATGGAAGGTAAACAAGGTTTACCGGATTTTCTATAATTTTATATCCTGGTGATACATTTGGAAAAAAACTATAAATTGTATTTTTTTGTGAACCGTTAACATAACTACCTGAAATTAAATCTATATTAACTAGTAAGCTATTAATACTAAGAATATTTACTACATTTTCTGATTCATAAAATCCTTGTGTATATTTAGCACGGGTGAACCCTAAAATTTTAGCAATAGAATGTTGTTGGTTAAAATCAACCTGATATCCATTTTCTAAAACAAGAATAGACTTTAAAGTATTAGTATTTGCTGAGATACTGATATAATATTCTTCATTAACAGCATCATAATGACCCTTTTTTCTCATTTCTTGTTGAATTACATCATTAATATCAACTAGATCATAACTTCCTTCAGGTATTTTTATTTTTACCCATGACGTACCATTGTCTGGTGAATAAACAAAAATGTTATTGCTTGCATCAATATTAGGAAATGAATAGTAAGTTTCAAGATTAACCAATGCTATTTCATATTCTTTATCTTGGTCTAAATTAAGTGGAGGAGTAAATCTTGTTGTAAACTCTGTTTTGTTATCGCTTACGATAATTTGAAATGATGTTTTATGGTTAGTGTTTTTTACTATCTTTTCAAGTAATTCTACTTCCATTTTATAAATTTGTAAAATATATTTTAATATGAAAAATATATTTTTTTAATTATAATCCTTGTAATTTCGTGGTATGTAAAAGTTGTCAAAACCACATCTATATTTTCCATCATTTGGGTTCTTAGTTAAATCTAACACTACAAAACCATGAGGTATTTCCCAACACTTTTTACAAAAATTGATAAACTCTGTTTTAGTCATATCATCTCCTACATGATCACTATAAATATGATTAAGATTTTTTAAGTCTTGTCTAAACAAACATATTAAGTTAGCATTTTCTCTAATAGTTTGACGGGGTAGTCTAAAATAATTTTGTGCTAGATAAAAACAATCAGCATTACTATGTCTTCCTCTTACATAATAGTTTTCACACTTGTTTTGTCTTTCTAAAAGTAAGTCATCAAATATCATTAAGTTTTTATTTGATGCATTTAAATCTCTTGGGTCAGGTACATCACTAGCATATTCAAAAAATTCACAATCGATATCAGATTTTTCCTTAATTGTTTTTGCCCATTCTTCAACTAATGCAGTAGGTGAAATATCTCGGTTTTGAACTTCATCTTTAAGTGAGAACAACCTTAATATGTTTTCTTTTGGTATTTTTTCTTCAAAAGCTTTTTTAAGTATGCGATATTCTGGTTGAAACAAACTTTTACCAAAAACGTATAAGTTACCATAATCTAACCAATCAGGTCTTAACAAAAGGTTAAGTAAAAGTGTAGTTTTACCACATCCTGATTTGCCTACTATTAAACCCCTGATACTCCTAGGTAAAAGGGGATGGTTAAATCTTTTTGCTAATGTTTCATTCCAAGATAAATTAACAATATCCATATTTTAATTAAAAAAAATTATTTTAATATATAAAAAATGTATTGTGTTAAATGTAAAAAGAAAACTGATACTACAGATTTAAATTGTATGGTAAGTAAAAATGGTAAAAATATGGTGCGAGGAAAATGCGCTATTTGTGGTACCGTGAAAACACAATTTGTTAAACAAAAAGAAGTTGGTTCATTGTTAAACAAAGCAATCAATAACTTACCTGTTGAAATGCACTTACCTGGGCATAACTTTACTGGTCCCGGTACCAAGTTAAAGAAAAGATTAAATCCTGACTTAACACCAAAAGATTGGTCAAAGCCTGTTAATCGCGTTGATAAAGCAGCATATCATCATGATATCTGTTATCTTAAGCATAATGATACAAAAACACGGAATGATGTGTGTGATGCTAATATGCTTAAAGAGTTAAAAGGTATCTATAATCCAACTATTAAGGAAAGAATGGAAAGAGGATTGGTTTCCTCATTGATAGGAACCAAGAAAAGATTTGGTATGGGTGTCGGTAAAAAAAAAATTTAGAAAATATAATGCTAGCAGAAGAATTACATAAACCTGTAAAAAGAAAATTTAAGAAAAGGAGAGTTAGAGTAGGGGGTGTCGATAGGATATGGGCAGCAGATTTAGTAGATATGCAAGCATTTTCTAAACTAAATCGTGGAGTAAAATTTCTTCTTGCTGTCATTGATATCTTTTCAAAATATGGTTGGTTAATACCATTAAAGGATAAAACAGGAAAATCTGTTTCTGTTGCACTGAAGAGTATTTTTAAGGAAAGAAAACCTGAGAAAATGTGGGTGGATCGGGGGAAAGAGTTTTATAACAAAGATGTTAAAGATTTGGTTGAATTGTATTCTACTGAAAATGAAGAAAAATCAAGCGTTGTTGAGAGATGGATTAGAACAATGAAAGAAAAAATGTGGAAGTATTTCTCTGCTCACTCAACAAATGTATATATTGATGTATTACAAAATCTTGTTAAGGAATACAACAACACGATGCATTCATCTATTAAGATGACACCAATTGAAGCAAGTAATAAGAAGAATAAAAATAAAGTTTGGACAACATTGTATCCTGATTATGATCAAGTAAGGGAGGATATTAAACCAAAGTTTTCTGTTGGAGACAAAGTAAGGATAAGTAAAAAGAAAAAGACTTTTGAAAAAGGTTATACTACGAGATGGACTGAAGAGGTTTTTACAGTTATCGGAGTAAAACAAACAACGCCTATAACGTATAAGATTGAAGATTTAAATGGTGAAGAAATTAAAGGTTCTTTTTATGAGCCTGAACTACAAAAAACGAGTCAAGAGGTGTATAGAATAGAAAAGATTATTAAAAAAGGTAAAAAGAAATCTCTTGTAAAGTGGAAAGGTTATTCTGATGAGTTTAATTCGTGGGTTGATAATAGTGCTATTGTAAATATTTAAGTATATAAAAATGGAGAATATTTTAGTTGATAAAATAACTTTACCAAATAAACCTTTAAGCAATTTTGAGCTTGAGGATGCAGCAAAAAAATTAAAAATAAAAAATTTTAGAGGAATATTTTTAAGAGATACCCTACCTAAAAAAGTAAGAAATAAAGAATGTGGTATATTTAATCTTGATGACGTGGGCGGACCTGGTACTCATTGGGTTGCTTGGTTTAAAGATGGAAAGAAAAAAATTTATTTTGATAGTTATGGTATTCAACCGCCTCTCGAAATTATAGATTATTTAAAAAGTCCATTACATTACAATACGGATCAACTACAACAAGCAGGAGAAGTATTTTGTGGTCATTTATGTTTGTACATTCTTAAAGAATTGTGCTTGGGTAATAAATTTCAAGATATTTTAAATAAACTTTTTTAGCAATATTAAAAATGCCTGTTGATAAATTTGGAAGAATGGATGAAGTTAAAACAAGCGGTGATGGTGTATCACTTGCTTACATCTCAAATAATTTTTTACGTAAAGATGGAACTACCCCCGCTGCTGGTTCTATAAATATGAATGGAAACACATTAACTAGAGTTAGTAATCCAGTAAATCCACAGGATGTTGCTACTAAGAGTTATGTTGATGCAAACGCTGGGCTGTTAGATGAAAATGGAGGATATCATATGACGGGATATTTAAATATGGGTTTTAATAAAATAAAAAATATAGCGGACCCAGAGGAACGGAGTGAAGCTGCTAATAAAAAATATGTAGATGCTGCTGAAAATGCTTTTGTTTTGGGGGCAGCAGGTGTAGCAAGAGGAGATATTTCTATGGATGGATTTAGGATTAACAATGTTGGTTCACCTATAGAAACTCAGCAAGTTGCAAATAAGTTTTATGTTGATACTGCTATTGAGGCAATAACTGCAGGTAATAATGCTTTAACAAAAAACCGATATGGAACTTTCTTAGCAACTGGTAAAATAGATATGAACACACACCCACTTACTGGATTACCAAATCCTACAGATCGTGATTCTGCTGCTAATAAAAATTATGTTGATAATGGAGGAGCCATTGTAAAAAATCCTGATGGAAGTTTTACGGCAATATCTGATGTTGATTTTCAAGGTTTTACTATAAAAAATGCTGGGGCTCCTGCAGAAGAAAGAGACTTAGCAACAAAATCTTACGTGGATGGAAAAGTATCACTTCCTTCTCTCATAGGTCCTAAACCTATTATAAGCGTGCATGCTGAGGAACAAGGAGAATTAAAAATTGGTAGTTATGAGTTTGCTTTTGGTAATGGAAGCAGCGGAGAAACTCATGGGTTAGGTGGTTATTGTATGTCTGCTCCTGGTAGAATTTTAAGAGGAACTTTAATGGTTGTTAAAGGAACCGGTGCTCTAAGAGAAGAGTCAAAAGTTAATATTGTCGTAAATGGAGTTGAACAACCTAACTACTCCATAATAAAAAAGAAAGGAGAAGGTTGTAGTTGTACTGTTTTTCCTAAACCTTTAGAGGTGGAGCAATGTGATGTTATTAACTTTATAACAAAGAGAAATAACCCAAATGCTAAAAATGCATATTTAACAATATTAATAGAATTGGACTTGTAAGAATTAAATATTTAACCCAGTAAAAGGGTTAGATATTTTTATATAAACTTAAAGTTTATGCTATATTCTTCAATGTCATTAATACAACTTTCAAGGAAACTATGTTCATATGGACAATCTATAAATCTTTGTTTAAAAAGAGATAGCAAATTGGTTAAATCTTTACTGTTAAATTGATGTTTAACGCGTGTGTTGTTACCACCAGCATAAAATGTTATGTTTAGGTTACCCTCGTTAGGTTGTTCATAAAACATTTTACTGCAGTAATAGTAGATATCACTAAACCATCTTGGATTTTTATAGGGCATAAGACCGGTTCCATTTGTGTAAATGATTTTGTTTGTGTTTATAGGATGAATATTTGATTTATCCTTAAGCAGGTTATTTAGCTTTTGCTTAAAATCTAGCTCTAGTTCTAGCATTTTATTTTATGAAAATTTTGTTTAATATTCTATTTCTGCTATTTCATCCATGATGTCTTCTTTAATTTTCTCATTTTCTTCTTCCACCACAGCTTTCAACTGTTGTTCTGATACCGTGATACCCTCTTTCTCTTTCAACAAAAGATTTTCTAGTTTTTTATAAATTTCATCCTCTTTCTTTTCTAAATATGTTTTTATATTACCTAGGGTTTCTCTTTTAAAATTATCATAAGCATTACAAAACTGTACTTCCGTTTTAGATATGCGACAATCTGTTGAAAAATCGTTTTTCTTATCTTCTCTTTCAGATATTAAATGATCTAGATAGAAACAATAGTCTGCAAATTCACAATTTTTATCAAACCATTCTTGCATTACACCACCGTATATACTATTAGTTAAGTAGTAAGTATATTTACTTATTTTTTTATAAAACTCTTCTAGTTCTCTAAATTCTTTTTCCAGATTTTCCACATGTTTGTATTCTTCTTCCTCTACGGAAAATGTTACACATGCTTTTTTTGTTATTTCTTTAAATAACTCATATTTAACACTAATTTCATGATATGCTCTTAATTGGAATCTGTCTATTACCAATTTGTTTTTTACAGTTTTACTTGCTTCTATTTCTTCCTTTATTTTTTCCATATTTCTCTTTTAATATGGGTTATATATCATCTTAAGATGAAATATATACCATGGATTATTATTTAAGTCCTATTTTAACATGATTTTTTATCTTTCTTCTAGATCTTCTATCTCTATATATTCATATCTGGTAACTCCTAATCCATTCTCAAAAAACCCAACAACTTCTCCTTCGGTTCCATCTAAATCTTTTCTTAACATTACTCCATCTTCTCTATCAATTGTCCATTCTTCATCATCACTAAATTCATATTCTAAAAATTCGTTGTATGCTTTGTCTAGTAATTCTTCTTTAGTTAAAGTATTATCCTCATAATCATCAATAGTTTTATCGCTTTTTTCCTTTGTTTCAACATAAAACTTTAGTTTGTCCTTAAACAGTCTTATAAATCTATCAACGGTAATGTCTACTCTATCTTCTTTAACATCGTTTTCATGAAAGTACCATAGAAGATCGTCTTCTACTATTGACTCTTGCAAACCTTTTACTTCTAAAAGAATGCCGGGAACCAGGTCGGTTAGTTCTTCTTCTAACCGTTCTTGTATTTTATTTTTAACATCCAGTGTTTGGTTGTTATCAGTTGAATTTTCTAGTAAGTCTGTCATCTTACCTACTATTTTTGTGCGATCTTTTTACCTTAAAATCAATTTTTTATTTATATCAAAGGAATAAAAAATTTAAATTTTTTTATTTTTTTTTTTTTTTTTTATTTTTTTTTTTTATTTATTTTTTTTTTTTTTTTATTTAACTTTTAATTTTTTCCACCCACTAACTCATAAACCGGTTAGCCTTTGCATGACGCGTTGGTTGATGGGGGGTTTGTCTTGAGCAACTCGGTATCCCTGTAACTCAATATCTTGATTGAAGCAATGACGAGAGATGATGAAATTTTTTAAAATTAAATTTTTTTTTTTATCAAAATCTTAAGCCGTTAACTAGTTCATCGGTTTGTTGGTTCATAAGATCGTTGAGCAACTCAGTAACTCATTGACTCATTGACTCATTGACTCGGTAACTCGGTAACTCAGTAACTCGGTATCTGAAGCAATGACACATGATGATGAAATTTTTTTAAATTAAATTTTTTTTTTTTTTTTTTTTTTTTTTTTTTTTTTTTTTTTTTTTAATTTTAAATTTTAAATTTTAAATTTTTAGGAACCTTTTTTAGAGAACAAAACCGTCTCATGCCGTCTTATAACGTCTTATACCGTCTTATAAATAAAATATTTTCAAAATGGTACAATATATACTACTGACGATTTCTCCATTTCTCACAATTGAATCCTGTATATGTTTTTGTTGTTGTTGTCTTTTCTTTTCGTGGTCAACATTATATATTTCATTTCCTCAAGGTTGTTTTCATACTTCTTGCTGCGGTTTAGAGGTTCCATCTTTAAAGGTCATCTTCCATGATACGTGTGACGCGCTTATTATTTATATCCAAGATGAATACATTTAAATTTCCTTAACCCTTTACCGCACAATTCCGACAGAGGTGGCTTTTGAAAAGATTGCAGTATAAGGAGGAAACGCTGATTTACCATCTGAAGTGTCTTGCACAAGGACACACCCACAGAAAATTTGTCCAAAGCTTCATGAAGATCTATATCTTTATGAAAAGTGCCATTTCTTTCACACCTACAAGCATACTGTCATTATTGTTTATAAACGCTGTATAACATAACATGTTATGTTATGTCGTGTTTTGTTATGTTATGTGTTTTGTGCATCTTTGGTAAAAAGAAAAAAAAAAATGCCATGGAAACATGAACATGTGACCCTGTCGACGAAATATTGCTGGAACACCATTAAAACTGTTGTTAAAAATAGCTCAAGCTCAAAACGAACCAAACCAACGTTGAAAATTCTTGTTCATTTCGATGCAGAGAGTGTATTAACGCGTTACACAATCTAGTTATAACAACCCTAACAGAGAAGGCTGTTGAAAACATTGTGGAAAAAGGAGAAAATGCTGGTAACCAGCATTTTCTCCTTTTCCCACAATGTTTTCTTCCCTATCAAAGACAAATTCCATTATTTTAGCCATATTTTAATTCATCGTTTGCAAGTGCTTTCAGTTTGATTAAGTCTGCATCTTTGTCGTAAAGCGTTCAGACAGGAAAGAAGATCGAGCCATGTGCAAGATAGTTAATTTTAGTTCATTACATGTACAACTTTAACCCTTATCCTTTTAAATAAAAGAAATGAAACTTTCAAACCGATGGTATAAACCCAAATTTTCCTATATCAAAGGTATTTTTGGAGGAAAGATATCTCCTTATATGACAGTGTAGATCAAAGATCAGACTGCACGTTCTGTGCAGTCTGATCTTGATCTACACTGTCCGCAAAAGGTCAATGAGTCGCGCTTAGCAGTCTAGGGGTTGAAACCCATTCACAGCAGGAAAAGTAAAGAAAAGGACCCTTGTTACAACGCGAATTCATTTTAGATACATCGATACATGGATTTGTTGAAATCGTAACGAGCAACATGATTTCTCCTTTTGTCAGATTGTTTTCAACAAACATAATTAAGATGACATGCACAAAGTAATGGCTTAACCCTTACACGAATAAAAAAAAAAACTTAAATAGACATTTTTAGTTCACATGCAAATATCTGGGCAAATATTGCGATTTCAAGGGGTTTTGTTCTTTTCCCCTGTAATACTTCTACAGATATCTGACAATGTGGATCCTAGATCAGTCTGCTCATTCTGTGTTGTCTAATCTTAGATCTGCGCTTTCAGCAAAAGTGTCTATCTAAACCCTTATACTCCTAAGCGTGACTTAAGGGCCTTTTGCGGACAGTGCAGATCAAGATCAGACTGCACAGAACGTGCAGTCTGATCTCGGATCTGCACTGTCCGATAAGGAGATATTTTCCCCAAAAATATACCTTTGAAATAACAACATTTGGGTGTTTACTTTCAGCTTGAAAGTTTCAATTTATATATTTAGCAAGATAAAATTTCAGTCTCGCTAAGCAGCCCGAGGGTTTCAACTGAAGTAATTAAACTGTTTTTTGTACGCATGCACTTAGTTAAGCAAAATGAGCTTCAGGCTTTTAAAGGCCCAGTATCGGCCAAAAATAAACATTACAGGTGTTAAAATACATTTAGATTTAAATTATTCCATTCAAAAATATGGAAATTATTGTTAACCCTTTCAGCGCCATAGGCGAAAACACGGAATTTTGCGGACGGCATAGATCAAGATCAGACTGCACAGAACGTGCAGTCTGATCTTTGATCTATGCCCTTCGCTTGTTTGGTCATGCCTATATGATAAAAATCTTCAGGAGACTCAGAGGATTGTATTTACAGCCATCAAAAGAAGCAAAGTTTGTTTATTAGGCGCCGAAAGAGTTAAGATGGCAATCAGTACAGTCAGTCGAAGTGTTAGTCGATGGCAAAAAAAAAATAAAGTTTAAAACTAGATACATGTATATAAAAAAGTTGCCAAGTAGCAGTGTCTTTTGTTTACCTTTTGCATCTAGAAATATTGATCCAGGTCAGCCTGCTGCACAGTCTGCGCAGGCTGACCTGGATCGAAACTTCCTCATGGGGGGGGGGGTTATTTTTGCATTTCGAAGGACTATTTTAAATCATGATTTTGTCGGTTAATCGACAAAATGAATTTTATGGATACGTAATTATGTGATTTGTGTGTGTGTGTGTGTGTGTGTGTGTGTGTGTGTGTGTGTGTGTGTGTAATGTAATCAGACTGGGTTACATGATAAAGGGGATTCATTAAACCCCCATTTGTCGGAGTATGGCTCATATAATATTTTCTTTGCCGTCTAAGTTTCTCCTTCGTGCACCTTGTTCTAATTATCATTGTTCTTATATAAGCCTTTACATTAATGGTTTAATTTAATCTGTGTCAATTACCTGCTATCTCTAAAACATGTCGCAATCCACTTTGTTTTAATTAACCTTTTTCCACACAATCCGGAGTTTTAACGATCTTTAGATAGAGGGCTTTTGAAAACATGGCGGGGAGATGGAGAACATGCTGGTAACCAGTATTTCCTACGTTTTTTTACATTGCTTTTCTATCCTGTCTAAGTGTTCTCCATTTGAGTTACATTTAAAGTCCAAAATTTTGTCGTTTTGGTTAAAGATTCAAACACATTTCTTTTTGCATGTGTAATGCACTTTCCGCCAGAATTTCTGTTGTGTCATTGTGGTCAACACATCTATCCGTGCATGGTTTTATTTCTTTGTTAATATCTGTATTTAATTATCTGTTTCAAACTATTGACTATCGACTATTTTCGACTTAAACTTTTACTATAGACTATCCCAACTTCAACAAAGGACTTTTGAAAAAATCATGGGAAAAGGAGAAAATGCTGGTAACCAGCATTTTCTCCTTTCCCCACAATTTTTTAACCCTTCCTAAAACAAATTTCAAATTTTCAATCAGATTTATTTTGTCGTCTGCAATTGCTTTGAATTTCGAAGCTTTGTCGTTTGGTGTGAAACAAAGACAGATTAGGGGGAAAAGTCGGATACGAATCCATCTAGCAATAACGTTCATTTATCCCCAGGAAAAGTTGCCAGTTGCAGTCGTATAAACTGTTTGGTTACGACAGAGCTCCAGATAGAGGGATTGATTTTGATTTCAAAATCGAAAATATTAATCGCTCTCCACGAAACTCAATGTTATGGGTACTCGTTAGAATCGTCTCATCGAGACGATTCTAACGAGTACCCACAACATAGGGTTTGGTAGAGAAATAATGGATTTAGAATACTATCGCTCCCTTTTATGTGGAGGTCTGGTTACAATCAATTAAAAGATGCAAATTTTCGAGTTAAAATAATGGAATAATCGTTTCACGATCGGCAATTGCGTTTTCCTTTATGACATCAGATGTGACGTAATCATACGGATTTAAATACGAATTCAAATACTCGAAATCGACGCGTGTTATTGACTACTCTACATTCCCACAAGTCTTTGCGAAACTCTGGTGTGAAATCTAAAAATATCTTTACAGCCTACGTAGCTCATTAAGGAATTACCATTGAAAAGTAGTTTTTCTAAGATTTGATTTTCTTCTTCAGTGATGATTTCCCAGCTATCGCCTTTCTTAGTCAAGTGATAAATCATTTTTTTTTTTTCAAAGTTTGCTGAGATTATAAGAATCTCAATAGATCTAGCTACTTTAAACTCTTTGGGTACAGCCAGGGTTTAATCTCATAACCCACAGATAACTGGCAATGTGTGTTGCCGACAGAACGACTTTAGGCCCGACACGCACACATATATATGAGACATGCTCTATGAAAAGGAGGCTTAATGCATCTGCGAAACGAATCGAACCAGGTCACGCAGGCTGACCTGGTTCGATTCGTTTCGCAGATGCATTAAGCCCCTTTTCATAGAGCATGTCTCCCCATATATATATATATATATATATGTGTGTGTGTGTATGTGTGTGTGTGTGTGTGTGTGTGTGTGTGTGTGTGAGCATGTCTCATATATATGTGAAACTCTGGTGAGAAACTCAGTCCACGCTGGCTGACCTGGATTGAAACTTTCCGCTATTGGTCAATTTTCTGTATGTCAAAAGACTAGTCTACTTCCTGAATCAGTCGGTTGGTAGACAAAATGGACTTTACAGATCTATGATCAGGTGATGACTTGCTTGGTATCATGCATTACGGAGATGCATTAAGCCCTAATTTGCCAGAGCATGACTCATATACGTAGATGTATAGTCGTATATGCAAATAGTCAGCTGAGCGATCAGTAATTAAGCTGTAATGTATTCAAATTTCAATGTAAATTTGCATGAGAAATGAGAGAGGAAAAAAAGCTGACGAATGTTTATGTCACAGTTGTCAGACTTAACGTGTAACTCTCAACGTGCTGAATCAACTGTATGTGCTTTAGCAGACAATGTAGACCCAGATCAGAATGCACAGAACGTACAGTCTGATCTTAATCTACACTGTTAAGTATCGGGTCAGATGTTTTTACTATAACGATCTTGTATCTGCAACACCCAGGTCGACCTAAGTGACTACCAATTACTGATTTCCTCATTTTCAGATACAAAGGATGTTGATTTAAGGTTTATCTTTCGGTTTTTAAGCGCTTGTCAGTACAGTTTTGCGGACAGTGTAGACCAAGATCAGACTGCACAGAGCGTGCAGTTTGATCTTGGATCCACGTTGTTCGCTACGATGAGATTTTTCCGGCGAAAAAATAAAAAAAAAAACTTTGAAATCGCATTTGGGTTTTTTTTACAGTACATATACATCGCAAACTTAAGATAACGTAAGATAGCTTATATATAACACATAACCATTAGACTGCTAAGCGCGACCCAAGGACCTTTTGCGGACAGTGTAGATCAAGATCAGACGGCACAGAACGTGCAGTCTGATCTGTGATCTACACTGTCCGATGAGGAGATATCTTTTCCGAAAGAAAACTTTTGAAATAGTAACATCTGGGTTTTTACTACCGGTTTGAAAGTTTCATGTCACCTATTTAGCAGGATAAGGGTTAACTCTTTTCCAAACGACAAAATTTTAGACTTGTGCAAATTGAAAGCATTTGCAGACGACAATCCGAACTTCTCTAAGAAGATTTGATTTGTCCTTGAAAGAGTTGAAAACATTGTGGGAAAAGGAGAAAATGCTGGTTACCAGCATTTTCTCCTTTTCCCGCAATGTTTTCAAAAGGCTTTATTTCCAAGGGTCGTTAAAACCCGTGATTGTTTGGTAAAGGGTTGTTAAGGGCCAATGTACTAAAATGTAAATTACGATCGTACCGACATGTACATCTTTAACAAACGAGTCCTTTCCGTTAAAGTCGTTTTCTGCACTCACAAAAGCTGATCGATTGATTACAATGCTGTTTAACCCTTTCCCAAACGACAAATTTTGGACAGGTCCAAATTGAAAGAGTTTGCAGACGACAATTTTAAATTTGATGAAAATGGCAGAAAGGTCTCAAAAAGGGTAGAAAACACTGTGGGAAAAGGAGAAATTGCTCGTTACGAGCAATTTCTCCTTTTCCCACAGTGTTTTCAAAAGACTTGTACTGCAGACACGTGAAAACCAGGGCTTGTTTGGGAAAGGGTTAACGCCGTTTTTAACATTATTTCAGTTATATCGTTGCGGTAAGTGCACCTATGTATGCTTTCCTGGAGTTTCTCTGTACTAGTACTATGCGTAAGACGTTCTCCATAGCCACTCGCTGCTTTCACACGTAACCATCACCGAAATATTGAACAGCGGTTAGAGAGGAATGAATTCTATCGCAATGACTATCATTAGTCCTCGGAAAGAAATTGGCTGGGCTAGGGATCGACCCAGCGGCCTCCTGGTCTCAAGTCCTGCACGCTAGCGACTGCAGTACCGGAGCTCGACAAAATAATTTGTATTTGCTTGTCTGTTTGTCTCTGTGCCTGTCTGTCTGCCCCCTGGAGAAAACTACCAGACGCTGCGAGTCTAGTCTTGGGTATATATCAGGTCTCGAGACACAATTTTCTGTCATCAAATAACTGAATGGTGTTTAACGCCGTTTTCAACTTTAGTTTACTCATATCACTGCGACAGCTCACATATTCATGTATGTACCGGTTTTTACCAGCACTAGGCTAGGGCTCAGTGCTAATTTGTGAAGATCCCCTCTTTCCTCTGGGAGTCTTCCGATTGTTGGCGTTTGTAAATGCATTCGGGATAGTGCGTCAGTTCGTTCATTGATGGTGTTTTAGCCATTTTCAACGCTTGTTCAATAGTGTAAAGGTGAACGCTCAGATGTTCATGTTATCTCAGGTTCAACAGTATTTTCAAGCTTTATTTTAATCTTTGTACTCTAGCTTTACATGTTACATATATGTCAGGGTTCGCAACTTTCCTTTACTCCATTACTAAACAATTCAGCACCTTAATAAAGACGAGGCATTAGACCTTTTAAAAAAAATTTTGGAAAGGCAGAAAATGTCGTTAACTGGCATTTCTGTAATTCAAACAAGGTTTCAACAGTGCTGAGCTAGGGTTCTGAAGCGTCTTGCCAAAGGAAAATTCCACGAAAAAAACCAAGTGCTTTCAGTCAGGCTCAAATCCGGGGCCACCAGGTTACGTGTCCTACACTGTAATACTGAGCCTCGCAGGACCCTGTCTTCAAATGCCGGCCTGGGTTAGGATCCAAATTCCTAATTTTAACACATAAAGGATAAAGGAATGAAGACTTAAGCCCGAAAAATGTTGTGGTAACTATGTTTTACCTCTTTATCAAACGACAACATTTTAGATTGGTCCAATTGAAAACCTTCGCAGACGATGAAATAAATCTGACTTAAATGATGAGATTAATATTTGAAAAGGTAGAAAGCATTGTGGGAAAAGGAGAAAATGCTAGTTACCAGCATTTTCTCCTCTACTCACAATGCTTTCAAAAGTCCTTTTCCTTTGGGTCGTCAAAACCCGGGATTGTGTGGTAAAGGGTTGAAAGTCAAGCGTAGGCCTACGTAGCACTTACGATATTACCGTTGTATCAGGGTCGTAGACTAGCTGAAACTCTGGAACCATTTATCATTAAAATACGTCCTTTGCCTTAACCCTCTACCTGCTTAAAGCGGTTCAAAACGCTTTTACGGACAATGTAGATCAAGATCAGACTGCACAAATCGTGCAGCCTGATCTTTGATCTACACTGTCCGACGCGGTGATCTTTTTTCCCTTGAGAAACGAGCAAATAAATTGCCATATTTCGTGTTTTTACTATTTTCCAAAGACTTTAATATAATTTATTTAGCAGTTAAAGGTTTAAATGGCGTGCAACACACGAAAAGGGGCCTTCGGACATATGCGTAAAAGTGTGTCGTCCCAGATCAGCCTGTGTAGTCTGTGACTAATCCAAGACGACACTTCCCGTTTTTGTGCGATTTTCTGCTTCAAGAAAGTCTACTGTATGAAAAAATCTTATATAGTCGTAAAGTGTTGTCTCGGATTAGCCTGCGCGGACTGCGCAGGCTAATCCGAGACAACACTTTACGCAAATGTCCGAAGGCCCCTTTTCGTGTGTTGCACGCCAAATTCTGATGACTCGAAAAACAAAGATATTACTCATCTCAGAATTACCGACCCCAACAAGTTTTTTTTTCCCCACATCGTTATATAAACATTTGAGTCACGCTCTATGAAAAGGGGGTTTAGTGTATCTACAGAAGGTATCGACCATGTTACCCTGCGCAGTCTGTGCATGCTGACCTGGTTCAAAACCTTTCGGTTTTGGTAAATTTTCTGCATGTCAACGGACCATAGACTTAGACGGTTTTCAGACAAAATGTTACCATGTTATGCTACAACTTGCTGTATGTTAAATATGCATTAAACCCCCTTTTTCCAGAGC